>BMAU01014135.1:0-176874 GCA_019973935.1 Trichonephila clavipes
GAGCGGTAACCAACGAAACCTCCTCTCACAAAATAGTGGACTCTAACAATCTAATTAATTTTAATAACTTTAATGTATCATTTTGTAAATAATTTTCAATAGTTGTGACGTAATAAATTCCATATTTTAATTCACCAAGAATACGCTACCGTTATTCTTTCAAACGTTACAGTAACATTTGAGAGTTTTTTGACAATTTTAAAAGAACCATTATAAGGAGATTGAAGTTGATTTGAATTAGGGTAGGAAATTTTTATATATAAGACTAAATCTCCAACTTTATATTTTGCATCAACATAATGTTTATCATACCTTTGTTTATTTATCTTATGATTGTTATTTAGAAAAAAAATATATAACAATCATAAAGGATGCTTTTAAAATTTGAATTTAAGACTTGTTCACATTATGAACATCAAAATTTAATGTGATTGAATTTGTATTGTATCTTTATTCATAATGAACACAGAAACATTATTGAAGACTATTTTTGAAGAAATAACTTAATTATGGACCGTATAAAAACATGGTGATGAGGTCAATTTTACGATATATACATTATACAATTGAAGTTATAATAATTCATTGTGATTATTTGTGACAGAAGTATATTCTGAAAGTCAAAACATACTATGTGATATTATGAAGATTTTATTATGATAGTGTATTTTTGAAATGAGTTGATTGAGTAGTGATTCTAATAATAATAAACAAAAGAACTCTGAGATAAACAATAATTGAATGATGAACATTGAACTATGATTTTTCCAAGACACTGTGTGAAAAATTACTTTACATTACATTGATTGAACTTTTACCTGTACTTGATATATCTGAAATACACATATTTTTCTTTGCATTTTATATTCTAGTGATATTTTGATATAATGTTCATGTTGTGTTTATTTTGGTAAATTTCTGTGTTATAGTTAGGTAATCTTTTCTTTTTTGGGAGCTCCTAAATTAATTTTGTTATTTACTTCATATATGTCCTTTTTGTGTATTTGCTTTACCATTATTCCTAAAATCATGTTCTTATTTACTCCATATCTATTCTTTTATGTATTTACTTTACCATTATTCCTAAAATCATGTTGTTGTTATTTACACTACATCTATTCTTTTTATGTATTTACTTAACCATTATTCCTAAATTCATTTTGTTGTTATTTAATCCTTATCTATTCTTTCTATGTATTTATTTACTTATTATTCTAACATTCAATACCATTTTGAAGTACTTGTAACTTTTTGACATTTATCACTTTATCAACATTGTTTACTATTGATACACATTTAGTGAGAATTTCACTTGATCTTATGTTATGTTGTTTAACACTACTATATTTTTGGATTTCTAATGTGAATTATCTTTATCTTATATTGTTTTTTCTTAACCTCATTATTATTATAGTATAGTATTAAATGTGTGATATTTTTCAGAAAACAATTCTATGTAACAGAATGCTGTATACAAAATTTTTGATATTTTGTTATTCAATATTGCTATTTTTTTACATGCCAGGATTCCCCAGCTCACTCTTTTACACAATTATTATATCTTCTAGATTTTTATTTCATTTGGGGAATTTGATATCAATGAAATATTATTTTTATCCCCCCCCCGGAGTCAGGATTGGCCAACTTCGCTGTACCAGGCTTCAGCGGATTGGGAGGGGGGATTTGTCAGGTTTTGAAAGCTTAGATTCAAAATTAAGGAAGTAATTAATGAAAATAGAGCGAACTCTTTACCATCGTGTAAGGATTTGTGGGTTAGTAAGCCTATTTAAAGGTGGAACGAGCGCTGACGAAGGAGAACGCTTACTCGAAAAGGCTTAGCTGGTGACTCCTCGCTGAGATGTTGTCTTTTGTACCACCCGGTTGCGCGCCAAAGGGCCGCCATGTTGGATTTTATGTGATTGAAGCGAAATAAAGACGTTCCTATTGATATGATCCCCTCCTCATTTTACCAGAAGGCCTGGGGTAACCCAGTCATGGTTGTTGAGGATACAGTACCAAAAAAAACTAGTGAGCAATGGGAAGATTTAACCCAACTCCTTGACAAATTTCAAAGCATATTTTCACAAAATAAGTATGATGTAGTTTGTATCAATTTAGAGCCAGAATGAATTCATTTGATCTCAGACCTTCCTATAAGTTTACGCCCTTATAGAAACAGTCAAGAAGAATCTAAAGACAATTCTTCTATCTGTGTTTTTATTTCTTTAGATTCCTGTTGACTGTTTCTATAAGGGCGTAAACTTATAGGAAGGTCTGAGATTAAATGAATTCTTTGTGGCTCTAAATTGATACAACCTATATCATACTTATTTTGTGAAAATATGCTTTGAAATTTGTCAAGGAGTTGGGTTAAATCTTCCCATTGCTCACTAGTTTGTTTTGGTACTGTGTCCTCAACAACCATGGCTGGGTTAAGCAATCTTTTAAGATCATCTTCAGGGCTGTCTGGTACTTGATCTAAACCTTTATTATTCTTAACGTTAATATTATTTTCGTTATTAGCATTAAAATAGTTCATAATTTGATCATTATTAAGAGTTTTACAATATGTCCCATGATATGTTCTCAACTCACCGACACACTTATTTACAAATTTATCATTACTTAAATTTCTACCAAATTGAAAAACACACATTTTGCGAATACTAATGCCAAGCTTAAATAAATGTAAATATTTAAGTCCTAAAATAATATAAGGCAATTTAGTATCAATTACAAACAAATTTATTTGCTTAGATATACTTCCAATATTCATATAAACTTTAATTATACCTTTGGGATGAATAGTCCCACAAGTTTGATTTTTTTTTACATAACTATTTTTTAAAGTTTTAATATTTTTTAATTGTTTAGATAAATTTATTGGAATTAATGACACATATATATTGCCAATTAAAGTACAAAAGGACTTGGAACATACCGTTGAATCAATTATTAGTTGTCATCCTTGCCTCTGGATATTTTCTTCATTTCTGGGCGGGCGAAAATTATGTCGATTCTGTTGTACAAACTGCCTAGGTTGACTGTTGAACTGTTGCCTTCCATTGAATCGCACCACGTGAGACTGATGTTGCTGTCCATATTCTCTTGATGGTGCCGCGGATCAGTACCTCTGTGTACACTACCGTACGCGTTTTTCCATCGGGTATAACTTCCAGTCTTCTCCGCATTTCGGTCTGCGCTGGCCGGTGTTACTGCGACTAATTGCCGCATTGTCGAAATCCATTCGCAGTGTGTCGAAATCTTTTTAATAACTAAGAATCTTTGAAGGTCAATGGGACTGGATAATGTCATATGTTCCACAATGGAACTGTCATCATAATTTAGTTTCTTCCCTAACGAAAGTTTTCCCGTAAAAAATTACATTAATTCTTAAGTGTTTTTTAATTTTTGGTTGTGAAATTTTCGAATATCCTCTTGTCTAGTCGCAGCGAACACCGTCATTAATAATTCTTTACTTTCTTGGTAAGACTTTTCAAATAGGTGATTCTCGAACCAAAATTTAAGATAAACTCCTGTGAGATATCTAGCAATATTTTGCTTCTTCCATTGTTTGTCTTTTTGATACTCCAAACATTGTTGATCAAATCAGTCAAGAAAACATTTAAAACTACTAAACGTCTTCGTGTCAAATTCAGGAAGAAAGAAGGGTTCTTTCGATGGGTTGACTGGTGACTCCTGCTGGAAGGAGTCGTCCTCCATGGTAGTATCGTTTTCAATGCAGTCCCTCGTTCGAAAAAAGAAATTTTTGAAGTTCATTCTTTTGGTTTCGTGGCATCTTTTATGGTTCCTTAAGTAATCGTGCCGGCTCTTGACAGGCCCCAGGCCTGTTAGTAAAATGAGGAGGGCATCATCTCAATAAGAACGTCTTTATTTAGCTTCAATCACATAAAATCCAACATGGCGGCCCTTTGGCGCGCAACCGGGTGGTACAAAAGACAACGTCTCAGCAAGGAGTCACCAGTTAAGCCTTTTCAAGTATGCGTTCTCCTTCATCAGCGCTCGCTCCACCTTTAAATAGGCTTATTTACCCACAAATCCTTACGCGATGGTAAAGAGTTCGCTCTATTTTCATATATTACTTCCTTAATTTTGAATCTAAACTTTTCAAACCTGACATATATATATATATATATATATATATATATATATATATATATATATATATATATAAATTATATTACAAATTACATTCCCTATCTGGCACTTAACTCATATTTTTTCATTTCATCTTCAAGTATCAAACTAATCACCCCTTTATTTCTTCCGAACATATGGCCTAGCCAATAAACATGTCTTAATCCAGATCGTTAGATTTAATAGCCCTATATGTCAGCATCAACTTTCAAGTACACTCATGAAAGCAGAGGTACTTCTCACATCTGGCTTAAGTGGCAAAACACTTAGATTTCACTTTGGCGTTCTTTTTCTCTCTGCCTCTCAGCGTCAGAGCTTGTGTAGATTTCATCAAATAAAGATCTTTTTAAAACTATGTCTGTATCTGACTCGAAACATGTGAGAATTAAAGCCTGCAGGATTTTCCTGAAAACGCGCATTTCAGAGTTTAAAATTAAATATATTCTTAAAATAATCTTAATGTAAAAACGAATGCCAACTACCGTAACAAATGCTATGGAGAATTTGATGGAACTCCGACGGTGCTCTACATATCTTTTCTAAAGACGTGGGATTGCCGGAATTAAAATCAATGGTATGGGAAAAGAAGAAACACGAGTTTAACCTCGAGAAGAAACAGTCTTTACCGCCGAAACATATTTCTACCTTTGCTGAAAAGGCCAAACAGTTTGTCACAAGTGAAAGAACCAACTTCTAATGGCGAAAAAAAGAAAGTCTCGAACTCTGTGAAGAAAGACGTCGCTCCCTTCCACCAGGGAAAAAATTCTTCTTCTCTGAATGGTATTGTGAATTAATTCCAATACAATGATACAGTGATTGAAAGACCAACATCGAAAAAATTGACTGATGCAAATCAGTGACAACAAAATGTGGATTGCCGTGAGCGAAAAATTTCTGCCAGTAAAAAATAAAGGTCAGTGAAATAAATAGTTTTCGTTTTAGTAACATTGAAGTGACTGATTTTTGCTTTAAAAGACTTCAAAGAAGATTAATATAATATAATATTTATATATAACTTTTATAGCATATTTTGTATTAAAGGAGATATTGTTTATACTTTAATTGAGAAAGCGGAGTGTATGTGTTTTATTATACAAAATTTGGAGGAAATTTTAATGTTCTTCTCATAATTTTATCTTAAGGTGTCGAATGAGTTAACATTTATGGTAGAAATTGGTGTTTTAAAGTTGAAAGATATAAATTAAGTTTTTAGAAAAATGACTATTGTACTAATAGTAGTGATATTGATTTTTATAAGAAACAAAAGTAAAATCACGTTGCATTCTTTTTTCTCCACTGAATTTTAGTGTCTTTTGTTAATTATTTTATTCAGCAATAACCTTACTGCATGTCATTTATATTTTTTTTCATTTTGAAATTGTGCGTTTTGATATACCGGCCATATATCAAAATTCACTATTTCTCGAAATTTTCCTTATCTAAATTTAAAATTAATTTAATAACTTGAAGCTTATTTTTGGATATTATAGTGTGGATAAGGGAGAATACAATCATTTTAATTTTGTATGTCTCGAAACATTAAGAGGACAAATGTGTTTAGTTTGGCATGTACACCTCTTATTGTTTCTTGTTAGCATCCCTGAGCATCTGTGATTTGATCACGCAGGTTTCTCAGAGAGATGTGTTCAAAAATAAGTAGTGTGATACAGTTTATATTAGTGAATGTGTGATGTAAGACAAAGTCAATAATTTTGTCTATGAAACGAATACTTAGAGTGTTACGGAGAGATTCAAAACAATGTATGCGATAATGGTAATTCACAGTAAATATTGTGAAAAATTTACATAAATACTAAAGATTATGATAGAAGTGAGTCCACTTTTCCGACTTAAAATTAATAAAAAAAGAGCTCTGGTATTTTATAATTCTTATATTCTTTTATTCTTATAACTCATATTTTTATATTCTTACATTTTATAACGCATGTAAAATAAAATACTGTTTATTGTGTTGAATAGTGCATATAATTTGTTGTGTTTGTGTATGTACACCGTTTTCATATATATAATAATTTCATTTTATTAGCGTCTATATTTTTTTCTTTTTAAAAAATGTGTTTCATATATGCAACATTTGTGTAACAATATAAGCTATTACTTCGATGGCGCCAGAGTAGATTTTTATGCAAAAATATTATTTTAACATTTGTATGATATCATGTGTTTTTATATTTACTATCTTAATGTTTGATATGATATTAGTTTCCAATATAAAAATTTTTGAATACATTATCTGCTAGCTATAATATGAATCTATTAGTATGAAGGAATAGGAGGAAACACGAGCTCTTATTCTGGATGTCAAATAGATTTGAACTAGCTAATCTTCAGTTATATGTACAGAAATTCATTTTTATCAATTAATATGTTGGAAGTGTCCTTACTGTGTTTGTTGTTATAGTTTTGTTTATTTTAGAGCATTTTGATTTTTTTATTCCTATTGCTTAAATATTTCTACTGTGTGTAATATGTCTTTCTAAATGATGTTGTGTATTGTTTTGTTTTTGTTTAAAATTGATTAAGTTTGTGAGAGAAGAGAGAAAAACCAAGCCATGACTCCCTTTTAAAATTGGGGGGGGGAGGCAAATGTAAGGATAATTACATTACATTAAAAATTAAATTCCCTATCTAGCACTTAACTCATATTTTTCATTTCATCTTCAAGTATCAAACTAATCACCCATTTATTTCTTCCGAACATATGACCTAGCCAATAAACATGTCTAATTCCAGATCGTTAGATTTAATATCCATATATTTCAGCACCAACTTTCAAAAATACTTCTCACTTCTGGCTAAGTGGTAAAACAGTTAGATTTCACTTTGTCATTCTTTTTCACTCTGCCTCTCAGCGTCAGAGCTTGTATAGATGTCATCAAATAAAGATCCTTTTTAAAACTAATTGTGATTCTGACTCGAAGCATGTCATTTATATACAATGTAATGTACCTGTTACCTGTTCTTGTTTTAAAATAAATCCTTTATGTCCTTTAGATTAAAATAGGTTTATATTTTATCAAACAGTTATATTTGATTTTGCTATAGTAAATAACTTTTTTAATAAATTTCGAATTGCATTATGCATATCCTTTACTATAGATGGTACATGATTCTATATGTGTGTGACTTTCATTTCTCCTCCTCCTTTTCTGTTTGGAGTGCCCAAAAAGCAAGAGGCAGTTAGAGGGGGTTTTTTTTAAGTTTAAAAAAAATATCCCGGTCGGTTGAGATAAAGGGCAATGTACACTTAATCGCTTGCGAATGACAGCGCTATCAAATTTCAACAATGAGTAACGAAAGATTAATTCAAAAGGAACACCGTAATTTTCAAGAAAATGGCAACTGTAATATTTTTAACATTATTTGATCATTGCTTATTATATTATCTATGCCTGTATACATGAAAAATAATGAAAACAATAATAATAATTCATTCTGTTTTAAATTTTCACTCCAATAAATGTTGTTTTTTTTTTTCAAATCTGATGTAAAGGTACATATTTTATGTGCGGCCCGCGAGATTATTATGTTTTTCCGAAGTGACCCGCAAGATCATTTGGGTTGGACACACCAGGTCTAAAGAGTAAGAATGAGTAGAATTATGTTTCGAGAGACAAATGGTAATGTTATGAAACCTAATTTTTCCCTGACGTTTTTTATCCAAGACCTATGAAAAAAGAATAAAATAAAAATAGTTTTTCAATATTTATGGAATCTAATCATTTGAGCTAACTACAGCGGGCAAACTTCAACTGTAGAAAGTTTTAAGTGATAGCCTAAATAGACCCAAAGGGTTTTTAGAAAGCAAAATGGGTTTTTGATTCTACATACTAATATAGAAAACTCTGGAGCTGTATTTTTGGGCTTTAAGTTCAGTTTTTTTTTCTCGTGTATCTAAAATGCAATATAATGCATATCAGATGCTTTATCAGATTATTCGGAAATTTGACGAGTCTCACAGGACTCATCCAGGTAATCTCTTTTTTTCTTTAAGAAAAAACGTAAAAAAATGTTTGAATTCATTGATTTTTGTTTTTTTTTTTGGGGGGGAGGAATCAGTGGAAATCATTTTTGCTGTTATCGAAAAAATTAAATAGAATACTTAGCACTGATTTTTTTAAACTAATCGTAAAACTCAAACTCAATTTTTGATGTAATACGTCATTATTTAAAAAAAATAATAAAACATCTCACACTCAATGAATGTTGGAAGTTTTTAATGCCAGACAGGGGCGTAGCAACCACCGTATCAATGATACGGGGCCCCCAAGGCTACATGGGCCCCAAAATGTATAGCTACACTCCCACTAACAGGGCTCCCCTATCTAAAAAAGGGCACAGAAATAAATTTGATACAGGGCCCCCGCATAGCTAGCTACGCTAGTGATGCCAGATATATATTATACACTCATGTCCAAAATTAAGGTCACAAACATGATTTTCGACACAATTCTAAAATGCGTTCAGTAAAACATAGAGAATTCGTATTTCATATATTTAGAAGAACGAGTAGTACAATATCAACCTTTGTTTTAGGAAATGAACTTGTTCTGGGGTAGTTTTTAAACTCCTGGACTGAGACCGTTTAGGCATGTAGGAGTTTCTCCTGTAGTTTTGCAAATATTGCTTTAAACCAAACAAGTGAGCCTTTATTCAATGAGAAGAACTTCTCATAATCATTTAGATAGTTGCTTGAGATGGAGAACCGTTGGCAGGCTTGAAGTTGGTCAGCTTCAAGCAGATGTTGCCCCATGGTAACAAGGGGCACCGAAAGTGGTTTCCGGGCTGTGGAATAAATTCCAAACAAGTGGTACTGTCACCAGGAAGGTCGGCCAAGGCCTCCACAGAGCAACGACATCTGCGCAGAATCGCTACTTGACATTACGCACATGACGACATAAGCAGACATAGGCTTCTCAGCTTGCTTCTGACCTTTTTGCTGAGTCTAGAAAAAAGTTCTCAGGCAGTCTCCAGAAATCTTACAGAGAATGGCTTTTTGCCCGGTGTTCAGCCTTGTGAGCCCCCTTGACCAGTGGCATAACAGAGAATATTACCCCCCCTTCCCTCCAAACATCAAGTTTTGGGCCTGAAGCCATATCTTACAAATTGTACGTACGTGACGTCAGTCAGGCATTGGACCCCCTAGAATCCTGCCCCCACCAATGCGGGGAGGGGGACGACGCCATTGCCTTTGACTACGTCCAACAGGAAAACCAGTAATTGTGGAGCCGAAAACATCAGTCGTGGACACAAGAATGGGATCATGCAAGAAGTGATGAGTCGGGATGCCAAAGCTCAAATATCCTTCCGTTGGTGTGGTGTGGAATGAATCAATCAGTGAATATAAACGTCGCACTGTTCAGCTACACGAGGGCTTTTGGCGAAGGACCTCGTCATTTTGAACCATGGTCAAGTGGCGAGAACGAAACCTGAGTTGGCAACCCCTCTCTTAACTACCACACCACACCAAAGGGAGGACGGTTCAGCTCTCGACATATTTTACGTGCATCGCTCCCCTACACGACGGCTCTTTAGTGGTACTGGGCTAGAACTCGTGACAAGCCAGCCACGATCCGACACCTTGACCACTAGGCTACTGCGGCCCTATTCGTGTGGTGTGGTAAGGAGGAGAGGGGGCCTGCTCTGGTGCTGTCCTTGTCACTTGACCCTGATTCAGAAATATGAGGTCCGTCGCCAATAGCCCACGTGCAACACTTTTTAGTGTGACACACTCCACTGAAATTGAAAGAACATTCTTGATACAACATGGGAAAAATCTTCTTTAGCATCCATTTTTCTCATTTATTTAATGGATCTTTAGTTTAATTTTTTTTCTAAGTTTAGCGAAAACGTTTCTGTGCCCATAATTTTTTTTTTTTTTTTTTTGGGGGATAAATCGTTTTTAAATATGTACTAGGACTTAAATGGGAAATGTAGTAGTTTTACTTATTTCAGAATGACATAACATCATCCTCTTAAAAACATGCAAAATGAAGAAAGCTCAAAAACAAAACAAAAATACAGTGAATTAAAAATACATATTTCTGTGAACGAAAAAATACAAAACTAAATATGTCGTGATGACATTCTTTCCAACAGGACGCAATTTTCATGTTTGCTTTCGTAAAATGTCTTTTTTCATCGACTTTGTAATTTGATTTATTTTTCTTTTAAACTCGTTACACGAAGACAAGAAATAAAATGTCACTGTAAAAAATATTAAAAGTAATTATATTATTTAAATGTATAAAGTTCCTTCCAAGAACAGAATATTAACGTACTAAATTTTTTTAAAAAAAGAGGTGATAGAGAGAATTCTTTTGAACAAATATGGAACAATTTAAATATTAAATAAACTATTTTTTGTATTCTAATAGTTTTCTTTATATATTAGGAATAATGCGTATTCAATCCCTACTATTAGCTCAGGATCTCTATATATTTAATCATTTATTTGCTTATCTTGGTGGAATTTTCAATCGTCAATAAAATACATTTTAAAGTGCTCAATTGAGCTGAAATTTTATATGCATGATTATTTTGCATGACAACACTGTAATTTAATTATAATTAATAAAAATTAATTGATTAAAACTTAATTATTTAAAGAATTACAAATACAGCCACGTTGGCATTCTTTTTGGCGACTTGTGTCAAAACTTTAAAAGGTTTTTTTTCTCTCGTTTTAAGGTATGTGACTACCTTCGGTGCACTTTATCGAAATATATAAAATTTCAATTAAATAAACATTTTATTATTTGAAATGGGACATAAAAGTAAGAATTCCAAAGCATTTTTTACAAAGTTAAAATTAATCTGGAAAATATTGGGAATTTTGAGTGAAATTTTAGTGAAAAATTGCAATTGCGGTAAGGATTGTATTAAAAGTTCTAATTAATATATTCTTATAATATTTATACAGAACATAAATGACATAATTATCTGTGTTGACAGCTATACAATTTGAAAATACTTCTGAAAGTTTTTGAAATATGTCAATTTTTATGCAAAAACTCAATTTTTTATAAAACTCGAATGTTATTTTCTTGCACAAAGTGCAATAAAATAAATCTATATATATAAAGGAGAAAAGCGACTCACTCACTCACCGACTCACTGACTAATCACGTTATCTCTGGAACTATTAAACCTACAGACTTGAAATTTGGTAGGTTGGTTCCCTTCATGGAGTAGACGTCAGCTAAGAACGGATTTTCTAAAGTTCGAAACCCAAGGGGCGTTACGGGGGCTTAAGTGGCGTTATAGATAATTATTTCCATTACTAAACTATTAGATGCACAGTCGTGAAAAAAAACTGGGTACACAGATTTCTTTCATAAAGTAGAGATTCCCTACATAATGATTTTTACGAAAATCGACCTCCAAGGGGCGTTGAGAGCGCTTAAGGGGCATTCTACATAATTATTTCCATTTTTAACTTACTAGACGTACAGTCTTGAAATTTGGTAAGCGGATCTCTCTCATAGAGTACAGATCCCTACAGAATGGGTTTTGTGAAAATCGACTCCCAAATGGCGTTGTAGAGAATTAAGTGGCGTTATATAGGCAATTAACTCCTTTTTTAAACTATTAGACGTAAAATCTCAAAATTTAGTAAGCTGATTCCATTCATTAAGTAAAGATCCGCTATATAATGAATTTTGTGAAAATCATTTCCTAATTGGCGTTGCGGGGGCTTAAGGGGCGTTATACATAATTATGTCCATTTTTAAACTATTAGACGTACGGTCTTGAAATTTGGTAAGCGGATTCCTTTCATAGAGTACAGATCCACTGCACAATGGGTCTTGTCAAAATCGACTCCCAAGTGGCGTTGTAGACTATTAAGTGGCGTTATAGGCAATTAATTCCTTTTTTAAGAAGTCACAGGGGTGTTAATCTTGGATTTTCTCGAATTTTCGAAAAAAAATATATGTTGTTCCTCATTTTCTTTTAAACATTTGATATTAATCACGTGATAGTACTACAAAAACTTCGAAAGTTATTCGAAAAATTCCAAACAGCAATTTAGTAATAACAATGTTTAAATGGCTACATGCCACACCCACTTATTCTTGATTTCCGCAAACGTTTTATTTTTCTGTTTTTAAAAAGTCTCATGAAATATTTTAAACACTTGTTTAATTGAGAAGGAAGCTTGCAACTCAACACATACTTTTTAATGTGTTTTGATTCTGTTTTGGTAATGCTAGCACATTGTTTGTAATAACTTATCGAAATTCAAAACAGCGTTGTTTAAAACCGTTTATCAAAATTGAAAACAAAATTCTCGCGATTGAAATGGAAAATACTCATCGTAAACCTTCAGGTAAACGTCCTAAGAAAAGAAGATTTAGAGGGAATCAATTCATGAAGGTATGTTCTCATACATATGTTGCAGAAAGAAGAGATACAAGTAAGTGTGCTTCCAGTAATAAAATCTCAGGAATTCAGACTTCATTAAAGTCAAATCTTGTTAAGGTAAGTGAAAACTCTTCAAAGGATATCGTATTTTTGATTTTATTTCAATTTTTAGCTCTATTTTATCAGTATCATGTTGTTTAAAATGTCATAAACCATTAACAATTAATGAAAAGTCCACTCGTGGTTTATGTACGAATTTTGAAATACGTTGTTAAAACTGTGGGAGTGTTTGTACTTTTTCAAGCTGTGAAAACACTGGGAATAAAAATAATGCTCCAGAAATTAACAAAAGATCTATTTTAGCAATGAGATGCATAGGCCAAGGTTTAGAGTCATTAAAAACCTTTTGTGCTGTAATGAGTCTTCCTAATCCTGTTGAACAAAAATCACATGATATTATTAATAATAAATTTTCACTTGTTATGAAGGAAGTCGCCAAAGAAAGCATGAAAAGGGCAGCTGTCGAAGAAAATTCTTCGTCACCTGATAACCTTTTAACGGTAAGTGGTGATGGTACCTGGAAGACGAGAGGACATTCATCGTTGATTGGAGTATGTACTGTAATAGGGGCCGAAACAGGTAAGGTTTTGGATAGGGAAGTGTTGTCCTCATTTTGCAAAGGATGCGACAGTTATAAAGGGGTAAAGTTTGGTATCAAGTACAATAAAATGGCAAAGAGCGCATAAGATTTCATGTAGAAAAAATTATTCTGGCTCTGCTTGTAAGATGGATGTTGACGGGATGTTGAGGATTTTTAATCGATCAGAAAAGCTTCACAACCTGAAATATTCGAACTACGTAGGAGATGGCGACACAAAAACATTCAATGCCCTTTCTGAAAACAAGCCATACGGCGATGACCATCTTATTCAGAAAATAGAATGTGTAGGCAATGTGCAAAAGAGAATGGGTACAAGACTTATAGGAAGCTTAAATTAGTATATAGTAAAAAGAAATTATCTGATGGTAAAACTATTGGCGGTAAAGGTAGGTTAACTGATAGTTTAATTGATAAACTTGCGCATTACTATGGTAATGCTATCCGATGCAATTCTACTAGCGTAAAGGAAATGCGGAAAGCCATTTGGGCTGTTTGGGGTCATTCTTGCAGCACTGATGATGAACCGATGCACTGGTTTTGTCCTACAAATCCAAATACATGGTGTAAGTATAATGCCGCAATTAATAATAATTTACAAAATTATAAACACAAACCCTCAGTTGCTAAAGCTGTTCGAGATATAATTAAGCCTGTATTTGCAGACTTATCTCATCTGGCACTCCTGAAGAAATGTTTAGGTGGTAAGACACAGAATACTAATGAAAGTTTAAATTCATTAATTTGGAAGTTTTGTCCTAAGACGATTGCTTCTAGTCTTCAGATTGCAGAGATTGCTGCAAATCTAGCAACCAGTGTTTTTAATGATGGAAATCAAATACTTATTACTATTTTAGAGAAATTTGGCTTGAAAATTAACAGAAATGTTTGTGTGTCCCTGGCTGAACGTTACAATCGTCGAATCTTTACGTCAAGACAGAGGCGCTTAGAATCATCTTTTGAAGCTCGCAGAGCCAAGAAAATTAAAAAGAGTAAAGAAATTGAGCTGTTTCAGGAACAGGAAGGTATATCTCATGATCCTGGAGCATTTTAGCCTGTAAGTTTTAAGATTTATTTTCTCAAATTCAATTTTAAAACTTTAAAGCCCTTTTTCTCAGTTTCTGTTTTTTTTCAATTACGCGCATTGCGTTTCAAAAACTATCATACTTTGATGTATAAAACTTTACACAGAATTATAAATTCTATCATAATCTTCAAATCCTAGCTATTTATAGTATTATAAATTTTTAATTTTTTGAAATATTTCAACAAAAATTGAATTTTTTAAAAAATGTACTTTTTTATTTTTAAAAATATTATTTTTTATTTTATTTATATAAGATAGGCTAGCATGTAATAAGGATATATTTGACTTTATAAATCAACTTATTGCTAGTAATTAGAATTATTATTGCAGAAAATATCATGCGCGTCGTAAAACTTACTATTTGTTTCTTACAAAAATTTTTCTTATTTTTATGTGCTTATTATTTTTAACATGATTATATTTTAGATATTTTATACTTTTTTGAAACTTTATTCCTTTATAAGAAATGTGTAAAAGAATCAAATTATTTCATTTTAATCTCAAAGAATTATTTCTAGTCGAAAATTGTTTGTATTTTGTGCTCTCGAAACATTTTTAACACCCCTGTGACCAATTAAACTATTAGACGTAAAATCTCAAATTTTAGTAAGCTGATTCCATTCATTAAGTAGAGATCCACTATAAGATAGGTTTTGTGAAAATCGTTTCCTAAGTGGCGGTTGCGGGGGCTTAAGGGGCGTTATAGATAATTATTACCATTTTTAAACTATTTGACGTACAGTCTTGAAGTTTGGTAAGCGGATTCCTTTCTTAGAGTACAGATCCGCTGCAAAGTGGGTTTTGTCAAAATCAACCCCAAGTGGCATTGAGGAGAATTAAGGGGCGTTATATATAAAGGCAATTAACTCCTTTTTAAAACTATTAGACGTAAAATCTCGAAATTTAGTAAGCTGATTCCATTCATTAAGTAGAGATCCGCTATAAGATGGGTTTTGTGAAAAACGTTTCCTAAGTGACGTTACGGGGGCTTAAAAGGCGTTATACATAATTATTTCCATTTTTAAACTATTTGACGTACAGTCTTGAAATTTGGTAAGTGGATTCCTTTACTAGAGTACAGATCCGCTGCGAAATGGTTTTTGTCAAAATCGACTCCCAAGTGGCGTTGTAGAATATTAAGTGGCGTTATAGGCAATTAACTCCTTTCTTAAACTATTAGAGACGTAAAATCTCGAAATTTAGTAAGCTGATTCTATTCATTAAGTAGAAATCAGCTATAAGATGGGTTTTGTGAAAATCGTTTCCTAACTGGCGTTGCGTGGGCTTAAAGGGCGTTATAGATAATTAATTCCATTTTTAAACTATTAGACGTACAGTCTTGAAATTTGATAAGCGGATTCCTTTCATAGAGTACAGATCCCCTACAGAAAGGGTTTTGTGAAAATACACTCCCAAGTGGCGTTGTGCAGAATTAAGGGGTGTTATAGGCAATTAACTCCTTTTTTGAACTATTATACGTAAAATCTTGAAATTGAGTACGCAGATTCCATTCACTGAGTAGAGATCTGTCATAAGATTGGCTTTGAGAAAATCGTTTCGAAGTGGCGTTGCGGGGGCTTAAGGGGCGTTATAGATAATTATTTCCATTTTTAAACTATTAGACGTGCAGTCTTGAAATTTGATAAGCGGATTCCTTTCATAGAGAACAGATCCCTTACAGAATGGGTTTTGTGAAAATCGACCCCAAGTAACGTTGGGGAGAATTAAGGGGCGTTATAGACAATTAACTCCTTTTTTAAACTATTAGACGTAAAATCTTGAAATTGAGTAAGCAGATTCCATTCACTGAGTAGAGATCTGTCATAAGATGGGTTTTGTGAAAATCTTTCCTAAGTGGCGTTGCGGCGGCTTAAGTGGCGTTATAGATAATTATATTTCCATTTTTAAACTATTAGACGTACAGTCTTGAAATTTTGGTAAGCGAATTCCTTTCTTGGTGTAGAGATCCGCTACAAAATAGTTTTGGGGGAAATTGATCCCCAAGGGTCAATGAGGGGAATTAAGGGGTGTAATAGATAAATACTTTTGTTTTTCAACTACTAGAACCACCTGCTTGAAAATTAGTAGGTATGTTCCGTTCATGGAATAAAGTTCCTTTTACAAAGATTTTTGCGAAAACGGACCCCTAAAGGAGTGGGGTTGCGATGGATTAAGGCGTTTATAGAAAAAATTGCTGTTTTTGAATTTAACTCATTTACTTGAAATTTGTTGAGCACTTTTCTTTAGTTGAATAGAGTTCCACTAAGAATGGATTTTACGGAAATCAACTCCAGGTAGAAGCGGGGAGAGTTATTGGGGCGTATTGATAGACAAAATTCCCGTTTTTGAACTGCTAAGACTATAATAATAAAATTTGGTTTGCATGCTTCTTTTGTTGAATTGGAATCCGCTAATAATGCTGCCAACGAGGTATTCATGATAAAAATTCCGTTTTTGCACTGTTAAATTTAGACTTGAAATTTAGCACGCATGTTTATTTTATGGAGTAGTGATCCACTGAAAGTTGTTTTGGTGGAAATCCACTTGATTGTTAGGTTAAGTGAGCGAAAACAATCTTTCTCCTTCTATTTTAGATATAAATAGAAATTAGATACAATAATTTATGTTCTTTTTATATCAAGGGGCGAGAGTGTAACAGCTGTAAATATATTTTTCAATACAATCGAATTTTTAATGATTGATATCAATAATTAATATATTTGTAAACAGTATACATATGTACAACATCGTGAAATACCCAGTGAAGCGGGTGGGTAACGGCTAGTAAATATATACACAGAGATCAGATTATAATCTAAAACAAAGATAACACTGATTAAAACATTTTCTGAAAATTTCAAGTCAATATCTTAAAAAGATATTCTTATGTGAACTGTTCCGTGAAGCAAAAAATTGTAAAACATGGTTTTTCAGGAAATGCATTTAAAGATTTTAATACTATATGAAAAGTTTTCTACTAATATTACACTTTTAAAACTCACTATATTTATAGCTCAAGCTCTTTTTAGCTTCATGTAAAACTGATTTGATCTTTATTTTACCCTTTTGTTGTTTTCTGGAGAGTTTTGTAGACAATAACAATTTTTTGTTTTTAGCGAAATTTTGGTGAAAAATTGCAGTTACGACAAATCTTGTACACAAAATTCTAATAAATGTATTCAAATAATATTTATAGAGTACATAAACAACATCTTTATCTGTGATAGGAATCAAAAAATTTGTAATGCTTTTAAAAGTTTTTTAAATATGCCAAATTTTATGCAAAAACACAAATTTTTAAAAAAATTAATGCTTTTCTTTCATAAAAGAGCAATTAGGTACATAAATATATACACAGAGATTAGATTTTGATTCATAACACAGATAGAACTACATAAAACATGTTCTGAAAATTTAGATTTAGTATCTTAAAAATATTTTGTGTAGTGAACTGTATCGTGAAGAAAAATATTGAATAAGAGTTTCTCGTAAAACACATTTAATAATTTTAACTGAAAACAATTACTTTTCTACTAACTAAACACATTTTCAAAAATCCCCATATTTATAGCTTAAACCCTCTTTAGCTTCATTTTTAGCTAATTTTGACTTCTTTTTTGGGGGGGCTTTTTGTTTTTTTCTGGACAGTTTTGTTGAGGGTAATGACTGGCGTTTCGATTTTTGAATTCTCTCCGTGTCAATTAGCATATAGTTTTTAAGTGTCGTTGGATCAATTCCTATACCTAAATAATTAAATACAGGCAATATCCCTAAATAACCCGAATTATATAAGATGACAGCCATGTATGAACACAAAAACAAAGTGTTTTTATGAACAAAAATTTCTTTCGGCAAAACAGACCACAATACATTATTAAAGCTTTCATTATTATTTTGAGTCTTGCCATGGAGGCATTTTTTTAGTAACTCCTTATCACAGAGTGCTAAATAAGTAGGCTTTATCACTTTAATCACTGAATTTGAAAGACCTGCTGTTTTGTCCACATATACTTTACCATCACGTAATGCTTGTTTATATTTGCACCAGCTGTCTTTCCCTGTTGGACATTGCCCATGCATGGGATTTTGATTGCTAGAGCAGCAGTGAAAGTAGGCAGCTATTACAGTAGATTGCATTTTTTCGAGGCATCCAACATTGCTGCGGATGGCAATCCCATAATAGTTCTGCAGTTTATCGATAAATTTATCAGTTAATTTCCCTTTCCCACCAAGTCCTTTGGTGTCCTTTTTTAGTTTCCTTAAATGTGAGCCTACTCTTTTTTTTATATATGTCCTATACATTCAAGTTTTGTGACACTGTTTTCACCATATATATCCTTCACTTGTAAAAAGCCCTTGGAATCACCATCCCCATAGTACTCGGTGTATTGCAGGTCTCGTTTAAATAGTGACCTTTCAAAAATTCTAAAAGCTCCAATAGCTTCCATGTTTCCAGAGGATCCTTTATAATTTGAACATACATGCTCACATTTCACATTCAATTCACACATTTTGCAATACTGAGTCATTACTTCCAGATCTAAAATTTTTCCAGTATCAATGGAAATAACTGAAACGCAGCCATTAAATGACATATGGCCTCTCCGCTGCCATGTGCGATCTATCGAAACATATCACAAGTTGTACTTTTTTTTAAATTCTGCACTTCTTTAGGTGCAGCTTTCATATTTTCTTCAGAACATAACTGTACTGCTTCCAGCAGTTTGAGTTCATGAGCTCTGAAGGTATTTTTAGAAATGCATGGCAAATTTAAAGTGCATAAACAACTTCTTACCAGCTGTGAATCCTCTGCCAATCAATCTCATTCCAAATACCAATAAAGTATTGAGAGAGAATTTCTTATTTTCTTTAGGAGTATAAGTAAAGCCAGTCATGAACCCACAACTGCAAGCTACACACAAATTAGAGCAAAGTCCTTCTTTAGAATCTTCTGCCAGTTTCAATCCAGTTGCATAACATTCCGGACAACACAAGATTGAAATAATTCCCATCAAAGCTTGGAAATTAATAATTCTATTCCCTGTAGAACAATGAAATTCAGGTTCAGGCACATCAAAACTGTCAAAAGTGCTCAATTTCGCTTCACTTGCAGACGTATTATTACTGTTAAGTGCTAACTTGGTAAACCCTACTACCATAAAACTTTCTCTTTCTAGACACTTTCGATCTAGCTTTCGGCATTTTGAAATTATTCATAATCAAATAAAACGTTACAATTAAATGAAAATGAATGAATTAACTGTAAAATTATCAAAAGTAAGTAATAATTAAGAAGAACGCTTTAGAATGAACAATGTAAACAAACTATAAACGATAATATTATTGCCATTCAGTAAAACAAGCTTGGATTAAAAAACAACAGTTGCCAGATTAAAAAAATAAGTAACGGGTACTTAATAAATAAGTAAAGGATACGTTGATCTATATTTACCTTAATTATTAGATATTTTTGAAAAAGACGTTCAAACCTTTTGTTTACATTTTTATGTCTTTTTAAACACCCATTTCCGGTTTTGAAAATTCCATTTCCGGTTTACTAAATAAGCAATAATTTAGCTTCTAAATATCTTAGGAACTAAAATAAAGTATTTTTGGAATCTTAAGCGTATGGGCTATGATATATAAACATAAAAAAAGTTTCGAAAATTTTCTCCGAACCGAGGATTTTGGGGTAGTCACATATCTTTTAAGGCATTCAGTTGAACTGATATTTTATAGACACGATTGTTTTGGATGAGAATACTATACTTTAATGATAATGAATAAAAATGAATGACCACTTAATGTTGTGATTCTGTCATATGTAGATACATATTTATATGAATTGTAACTATTTAATAAAAAGTAGTTAAAATAAAAATTTTCTTTGTTGATCTAAGTAGGAATTGACTTAAAAATTTTTTTATATTACTTGTGTGTGTGTGTGTGTGTGTATTTAAGGGAAAGAAAAGGTTTTGAATTATATGTGAGGACAGACGTTACTTTATTCTCAAAATGCTGCTCAAAACTTTTTAAATTTTAGTACTTGCATGATTATTTTTTTTTCATGCCGACTCTTAAGAAAAAGAATTCTGAATCACACTCAAAAATATTAGTGCTACACTAAAATCTGAGCAAAAAAGTAAAATTTTTAAAAAGAGTTGATATAGATCATATTTAAAAGTTTTCAATAGAAAAGCAAATATATTTAGTCAAAAATACTACGTATTTAATAAGTTTTTAGTTAAAAGAATCTGCCTTTTTCTAACAATTATTTTCATATTATTTTTCTAAATAATTTATACAACCATATGTATATTTAACGGCTGTTCTATAAGAATATTTACTTTTATCTATCAAAACAATTTTCTAGTTACACGCGTGCGGAAAGAGCAATGTTTATCCATGTTTCGTCTTCTAAAAAAAGTTACTTCATTAGCTGCTGAAGAAAGTTCTTTTAAAGTTTAACAAGTTTAAATGCAATTACGTATATCCCAAACCTGCTTAGAATAAATTGTTTAAATTTCTTTCAAAGTTAAAGCAGCACGAGAAACAACAAAATGATTAAAGTTCCTAGTGAAATTACAAAAGAGGGCTAAAATTTAACTAACTTGAAAAGAGAAGCCTTTGTAAAGAAATATTTGTTGCAAAAGAAATCGATATATAGGAGAAAATAAAATAAATAGTTCTCTCTCTCTCTCTCTCTCTCTCTACTTTTGTAACAGAAATAGCTGGTAATAAAAAAGAATTTTTTTAAAAAAATGCTTCCATGTGTGTTTGCCATTGACTTTAAAGGTACAGTTACAGAAGTAATTCAGAACTGAAACAATACAAATCAAAACACACTTTTGGTGAGAAAACTTTTTATATGATTAGTTTTACAATTTATTCACATGGAATAGTATATAATTTTGAAATAAGGAGAAATTTTTTTCGTTGAGCCTTGCATATTTTTCATTACGATATGGGTTGTATTGATGAAATAGATATATTAACCATTTCATTTTCGTTTTTAAGGCTTTTTATTTTTGGATCTTTTGTGTTTTTTACCAATTAATAATTAGCTCTAAGTCTGTAATTTTTTCCGTATTTTGATGCAATATACGGAAAAAATCTTGATTTAATAACACCAATAAATAGTTAAACACAGAGATTGAAACACAAAACTCATTTCTCCTCTCAGGTATTCAATTTTCTCTCCTGAACAAAAGAAGACCCATTAAAATTAAAAATGTTGCTTTTAATATTCAGTTGTGCATACACAAAATGCATATAATAATAATAGTAACAATAACAATCACAGAATTTTTCAAAGAAATTGATCCTTGGGTGAGAAAGAAATACACAAATAATTAGAATGAGAGGGAGACTCTCAAAATTAATTTTTTTACTCCTCCACATTAAGTCCGTTATTCAAAAAACACCTTATGCGAACAAATTACTGAAAAATGTATGCGACTTTCAAATCTATAAATTATGTCTGGAATCTGTAATATTTTACACATTCCTCAATTTATAAGCTGTACAAAGAGATTTCCCTTCTTCCAAAACCTTCCAACGAAATTGGAAGAGGTGTAATGACACAAGTTTCACTTCTTTTGGTAACCTAATCTCTCCCAGTACGTCCTATGAGGAATCTTTCATAAAAATAAATTCATATTGTTTATAGCCGGGATGGGCATTAAGACGATTGCGATCAACCGGTGGACCGCGAAGACATTTTGGGGTGACCGCCTTCACATAAAATCTTAGACGCGCATACTAAAAGAAACACAGGTGGTTACCAAGATAATGAAAACACCTGTGAATAAAACTGCAAACCAAATTCGAGAAGCATTTTCAAGAATTTACTAGATCAGAATCCCTCAAAAGTTGCATTCATGGGTTATTCATTTGGTAATGTTGATGTGAAAAATATAACTTTATATACACTAGCAAGAAAAAGTCTGCGTTAACGTACTATTGCTTACATGAACAATGAAAAAAAAGTTTAAAAACTGGAATTTAAAAAAACAAATTTTAATTTGATTTTATTTGGTTCATTTTAAATATTCAGAATAACAAAAGTAAATTTGGTTTGCCTTCATAGATTTTAAAATAAAGACAGATTTGTAACAATAATAACAAAAATCAAGTTGGAAAAGTCTGCGTTCACTGTTTTAGTAGTAACTATAAAAATTATTTAAAAAGAGAACAGTGAGCTATTTAGTAGCTGGTTGGTTAATCTCATCATTTGTGAACCTCCTGAAGTCGTTTTGGCATTGAACTAACAAATCTTGGGATTTTTTCAGCACTTATCTTTTCCCATTGGTTCTTAAAAACACTCTTCAGCATATCCTTGCTAGATACATTGTGTTGACGAATCCTGCTCTCTAACAAATCACATAGGTGTTCTGTAGGATTCAGATCAGTTGATTTGGGACATTATACAAGAGCCAAAGTTTCACATTCTCAGCGGTGTGGTTAGGATCGTTGTCGTGTTGAAAACGAAACGATTATCCTAAGCCGAGTTTGGGGGCATTTCTTTTAAATTGCTTTTTAGGACATCAAAGTAATCATATTGTTCATAATTGATTATATATACTCCAACTTGCCAACATTATTGCTCGCCATGCACCCGCACACCATGACTCCACCGCCGCTGTGCTTTACCATTGGTACTAAATGCTCTTTTTGAAGCTCTGTGCAAAGTTTTCTCCTTTAGGTAATTTACAACTTTTTATGCCGAAGATACAAAATTTGCCCTCGTCAGAGAATATCACAGTCCTCCAGAAATCAAGAGGCTTATGTATATGATCTTTTTCAAAAGCTATACGCTGAAGCCGGTTGGTCATTGAAATATAAGGCTTTCTGCGAACCACTCGACTATGGTATCCGGCCTTTTTCAAGATTATTCTTGCAGTATCCGCCCAAATATATATATTTATGTTAAACTGTTCGTGAATGTCTGTTGCTGTTTAAGTCGCAGACAAACACGGATTTTATTTTCACCATTGATGTCATACTTCGTTTTTCTCTGATTGTGAGTTTAAATGGACGACTCAAAAGAGATTTGGATGTGTAGAGTCTCGTAGATTTAAAGTTATAAATAACATGATGGATAAATGAATACTGCCATCCAACGGATCTGGCTATATCCCGACGACTTTTTCCATCTTTTCACATTGATTTTACGCTCACTGGTACTAATTTCCTTCATTTTGTTTTCCATGTCCTTGAATTGCTTCGTATCTCACAAAAACGTAACAATTATTGCGTCACAATTTTCTTAAGCTATTTTACTTGATAACTAAATGCAAAAACTCTGTTGCCTGTTGATACAAATTCCAAGAACCAAGAATATTCAAATAGTGAACGCAGACTTTTTCTGCCTACTATTTGCGTATTTTGCTACAAAACTCCCACTATCCTAAGTAGTTTTAATTCAAAATTAACGAATTCTTGCATGCTTAATATTTAAATAATAGTAAACAAATTGGGGCAAATAATACGAAGACTAAGTCGTGTATTGAGACTATAGCAATAAAAACTAATTTTAAGGGAAAATTACTTAATTTGTGATGTATTGTGAATTGTTTGAAAATGCATCATTTGATATTAAATTTATAAGTATAATTATTATGTTTGTATTTTGCGTTTTACTTAAAACAAAGTTTTAAAAGAGTAAGTTTTGTGTTTCTGCTGTAGTTATGTAGGTTCGTATACACATTCTGTATTTATTATTGTTGTAATACAAATATGGCGTTGAGCTTTGCTTATCACAACTACGTCACACCGCGACACCTTGAAAGAATTAAAAGTAGACCGTGCCATGTCAAAGTCTGCCCACCCCTGGTCTATAGCATGACTAAGGTATAACAGTTGGGAACAGTTGAAATGTTTTATGAAATTTAAAAAGAAAAAGTATCAAGATAAAGAAAACATTATTTCCATATGTGCTTTATCGGCAGCAGTGACATTCTTCCCCAACTCAGTACTGATTTCGGAAACTTTTACGAAGATATCGTTGGGAGTTGACCTGCAGTAAATGTAAGCAATGCATAATAAAAATGCATTTTATACAAACTGACGAAAAGGAATGAGGATTTCAACATTGCATAAAGTATTATTTTGATCAAACAAATATTTTAGCTTAATAAATACGTTTTATTTATTTAAGGAAAAAGTTTTATTTATTCCAGGCTCTTTTTAGTTCATTGTAGTCAATTTCTTACTTCTTTCCGATGGATTTAGAACGGTTTTCCTCTCTACCCTTGCTCATAATCTATATCTCCATAACTGTTACAAATAATAATAAAAAACATTCTTCCTTACTTTATTTTGTTTGTAGTAAACGCATAAAACATAGTTCAACCTTTTGGAAATTCTAAAGCATATAACAGTTCCAAGCTGATATTTTGCTAAGTTCTGCAAATGACGGAAAATGTGCATAGATTATTCATTCTTTTGTTGATTGTGTATTTTAGCAAAACCATTTGCGCGATGTATTACAAGTATTTTACTTTATTTTATTTTGTGTTATGCCGATGCTGAGCTTTTCCTTTACCAATTCCTTTCTTGGGAAGAAGAGGTGGTTATGTGTGTGGCAGATACAATCAATAATTTTGTTTCCTTATGCCTTCTCGAATAATTTAAAAAATTAGAAACCATTTGTAATACTGAAGGAACGTAAAAAGGAATGTTTTTAGTTCAATAAAAAGACAGTTTGAAATATGTTGAAATAATTCAAGGAAGGGGAATGCATAAAGATTTTTTTTACTTTTAATACTGAAAGCAAACTGAACTATTCCGACCCGTTTATAAAATACTACTATTCAAGAAGAAAAAGTAGAACAAGAAACCATCAAATATCCGACACATTTTGATGCTGACACTATTGTAATTGATATAATTATATGTGTGTTTCATGAATTCAAATTTAAAAAGTATTATTCAAATCCCGACTCTTTTTAAAGGCAGCAAAATTTTTAAAGAATTGAAAGATATTTTACATACAATTTTTAGCAGAATAGTTTTGTCAATTGCTCTCCTAAATGTATTCTGATTAATAAATATCCCTCTAAAAATATTTTTAAATTCTAAATTTCATTTGCGAAGCTTATTGAAATAGTAGTTCTTCCTAAATTATAAATGTAATGTTGATGACATAAATACAAAGCTTATCTCATACGTTTTAAATCTATGCTTACAAAAGTGCAACTTTTAAAAAGTGTATTTTACCAATGAAAGGAAGTATATACAGTGAAAATCGTTTTACTCGAAACTGGTCAGACTGATATATTTGTTTGTATTCAAAAGTATTGCAAAAAAAGTTGTAAGTGAGTTTAAAGTAAAGAGTGTAAAGTTAAGTTTTGGAGTACATTTTATTTGCATAGATATGTGTGCTCCGTCTTCATTTTATTTGAAATAGCTGTTTGCTTTCCCCCTGAGTTCTTTGCCATCATGCTCGCAAAAAAATTCTTCTAATGTAGAAAAAATAATGAGAACTAAATTCCCTAATTTTTTTCTCACACTGCTGTAGAGGGTGCACACTGCACCCTCTATACAAGGGGTCTTCAGTGGCACTGTGCCTCCTCGAAAGCATAGCGTTCCGTACGGCCCTCCTGGAAGCATTGATTTCATAGTTGTGTAGTATAACAACCATGGGATCACGACGAACGGGAGAACAATATCTTGGAATAATAAACCACTGTCTAAGAAAACCACAGTCCTGTCGAGGTCAAATTTGGACATACACTGATAAGAGTTCCTCCTTCTTGCATAAGGTATAGCATGATCTTTGCACAAGTAACCAACGTCTAAACGCAACTTCCGAAAAAGAAACGAGCCGTGTCATCTTGTGGAGATATTCTTAGCAGCATTATCGAAATGCGCTGTAATGCTAGCGATCAGTTGTAATTTTCATATAAATTTGAAGTTTTCTCCTTTATGAGTTTGCTCAATTTTTAGTGGCTCATGTTGTAATTATCTTATGATATATAGATAAAAAAATTATTTTGATGTTCTAATATCTATAGTCCTTTATTAATCGTCTAATTAATCTTTCAACACTTATTCCTCTACTCTGCGCATGTATTTTAATTAAGCAAGTATCAACTTAATAAGTCGAAGTGAAGTTAAAAATTAATCTCACAATTGCTCCATGTACTGGTGCCCAAAGTAAAATGGGCACAAACCAACTCAAAAGTATTGCACGAAACGTCAAAAGCACAAGGACTGCGTTTGCATTAAGCGATTAATACATATTGCCTCGATATTTCTAGTGCGGGCAAAAACATCCCAATTGCCAGATTGTTTTTCCTATCAAAGAATATATTCTCTACTGAAAGAAAAAAAAAGAATAATGTTAGAACATTTTGAAGTTTGAACTTCAGTAATTGTATACTAGAATTCAGAAGAATCCTTTTCTGAAGTGGTCTTTCTGCTCAATGATCCCTTTTGTGATGGCTCTTTGGAGAGGGGAAAATATTGTTTTGATCTAGTGGTTAAAGCTCTTAAGGCAGTGGTTCTCAAACTTTCACTACTGGCTCCCCCTTTTCAATCACAATTTTTATCGCGCCCCCCTTATACTTTAATAATGTACTGAATGCAATAATAATGCACTTTGACGCTAAAGCTACAATACGATCATAATTATAAACAGTAAAAATTAACAAGATAAGTATTAAATTTTGTATATCTTAATTTTAAGCAATATATTTTTTTTTTTTTTGCTTTTTAGTTCGATTCACTATAAAAGCGTGTTTTTAGTTTGTTTTAAAACTATAATTTGTTTTATAGTTATTTTTACTATACACTATAAAAATCACAATTCCAGTGAATAATTTTATTAAGATAAAATATACTTACCTCCTTTTTCAAGGACTTTTCAATTATTCTTAGAAAATTTGAGAAAAAATCCAATAAAACTAAAGAAAATGTTCCAAATGTGCGTGCCCTTATTAAAGGACATAAATCACAGACACTTTTCGCTAACAACACAGGAACGTTATTTTCCAGCTAAACTCAAATCAACTCAAACGTTTCATGTCTCACGCTTTTCTGATATTTAATTTCGCTATATATATCTTGATTAATATGCATTATTTCAGTAGGTTATTCAATTGCTTGATCAGTTTCAACTTCCTTTAATAGGGATCACAGATGCCCATTTTTTTAATATTCTGCTTATTTATATTTATAAACCAGAATAAGTCTTACAACACAGCAATCAAAACTACAAAATTGTTCATGGGGAAAGTGTAGCATGTTCTAAAAAATAATTGTGTAAAACGTTCTTCATTATGCATTATGTGTTTCAGAATACTCATGCTTATCCATATATCATAAAACTATTTCACAGGGAAAAAAGATGAAACAGAAATATATTATATATATTTACAACTTCCCTAAAAAAAGGACGGAGTTAACCATACCAGTAAGTTCGAAGGTCAGCTAAAGTAATATTTTAGGTTAAAAGAAACGTAATAAAAAATCTCTCATCGTTTGATATCGTTAAAAGAAACGTAAAAAAAATCTCTCATCGTTCTCATATTGACCGCAAAGCAAACAAAATATTTGTTTAATTTGGTTATAGGATCAAAGATGGCTAATGAGCGTTTGAAGTGGAATGTTTTATTTTTGATGATCACCAGATGATAAAAATAAATTATGTCAGTGTAAATGTGTATTTTGTATTATGTCAGAAAGCATCTTGTTTTACTTCATTCCAAAATATTATTTTTTAAACCTTTTATTTTCAATCTGCTCGCGCCCCCCAGTTTGAGAAACACTGTCTTAAGGATTGCTTCTGTTATCTGTTCAAACAGATAGACATGAGGATATTTAGATTTAGAGCGGTTTGTAAGAAAAGATGAAAACGGTGAACATATTCGAAATAATCTTTATTCATTCATATAAATGTATAGTGTATACAATTAACATGTTTAAGGACTTGAGATTATTGAACAACTTTTTAATTTACAGAATAAGATAAAATATATAAGAAATATGCATGAGCACTTGTTATACAGTAAAATTAGAACAAAACCCAAGAAAAACATGCTCCAAAATTGGAATTTTTTTTCCTTTTAATTTGTTTATTGTAACCAAAAAAATATGAAAAAAAATTGGATGAAACAATTAATATATTGATTATTTTAAACATACTCGTATATATGAAACATTTATGGATTATAATCATATTTTATTTAAATATGTGTTATAACGGAATATAAATTACATAAAAATATTATTTTGAAGCTAAATATCATAAAAAATTATTAAGCAATAAAAAAATATGACTTCGAGTAAAGATATTTTACACATCTTTCACGATATGATACATGTAAAGATATGTCAAGTCATACTCTTTATAATCAACACCTGTCAATGCATCTTTGTAAAATCAATGAATTATACTTTTTTCCCATCAAATATTTTCAAAAGGAAAACAAAATAAGTATGAGCTGAAAAGAAAATATTTGTAAATCATTTTTTCTCTTGCAACGAGTCAGTTCGGTCATTCTAAATTTTGAGTTGCACCGACTGAAATTAAGAGACACCAACAAACTTCCTCTGAGGTATTTACTAACTCTTCCTGTATATGTAATGAAATTTGTTTAGTGAGTGGATTCTGATTATTTACAATGATTTGTCCATTTTGTAGTAACTGGTTATGTTTACAATCAATAACAAATTTATATTGACTACATTCTGGTAGTCCTAGAACAGGGATGACGAACCAGTGGCACGTGACAAAATATTTTGGGCACTCCAACTATCAAAATGGTTTGCATTTTATTTCAAAATAAATAAGTTCACTATGAAAACGAACAAACTTGAGTGATCGGTCGCAGGGCGTCACAGGGGGCACACTCGTTTGTTATTGTCTTGCCTTAGTTACGTCGAAGACTATAGTTGCTTCTGATGCAAAGGCGTCAGAAGGCGTCTTAGGCGTCTTTTTGGGGATTATAAATTTGCGTAGATTTCCAATTAACTCCGAAAAGCGAACGGGATATGCAAAGTAGATAGGGTATTTAAGTAGAGCGTTGCAAGCTAGCAAAGATGAAGGCTATTGAGCCAGCAGCAGTAGCCTCAAGTTTGGAGGATTCAATTGGATTACGATATTGAAGAGTTACTCTTAGTAATCTACGAAGGAATCTTTCGAAGATACCAAAGTATTGCCAGGTGATATAATATAGTTTATTATCGCTTAAAACAATCGCTAGTTTAATAAAATTAGTTTAAGTTAATGAAAGCTAATAATTTGAGTTACGCTTATTTCTCGGACCTCCTATTTCGGTGGACCTTATTTGATCTTACGCGTAATTGTTGATTAATTTCATAATTCGTAATTTAATTTAATATTAAAGGTAAATCCTTTTTGTTTGACGCAACATAGAAATATTATATGTTATTAGTTTCTGATATTTGAATCAATATAATAAATACAAGTTATTACTATACAAATGGCTCTTAGTGATTCTTTACCTCAAATTAATCTTGGTATCCAGGGTAGAACCCAGGGGGTTCCAACAGTTATATTTACAATTTTTAACTGTTACTTAACATGGCTAGTTCAGTAAAAGAACAAAAAGTATAAGATAGTAAACGTAACTGAGAATTTCAAACTTGGTGAATCTAGAAATATGGCATGAT
The DNA here is from genome assembly GCA_019973935.1 of Trichonephila clavipes. Taxonomy (NCBI): domain Eukaryota; kingdom Metazoa; phylum Arthropoda; class Arachnida; order Araneae; family Nephilidae; genus Trichonephila; species Trichonephila clavipes. Next base: position 29,928 of record BMAU01014135.1, read on the forward strand.
TAGTGAAGGTGACAAAGCGGTATGTTCTAAAGCAGTGGTATGCAGAATATATATCGTCTGTAAAAAAAGCATTCTGAAACAAATCCTCTCGTCAAAAAAGTGAAGCACAGCAAAAATAATTATTTGCTTGGAAACCATTTAGCAGATGATTCCAATTCAGCATGCATCCTACCAAAAGTTACATCTTAAAGTCGTAATGCAAGTTATTTGTCATCCGATCTGCAACAAGAGAAGCTACACAAATACTATATGTTACTTTAATTTGAATTACAGGCTATCTCTAAAACTTTTGCAACTTTACTGTGCAAAAGATATTTTTTTCGTAGTGAATAAAGAGTTTTGAGTTGTTAGTTTTATCATTTTCCCAATAATCTCAAGTCAAAATGACTTGACGACACTTCATGAAACACTTGTTTAGGAAAAAAAATGGCACGCTGATCCGTAAAGGTTCGCCCACCCCTGTCCTAGAATAATGCAAGGTATATTACCATTAATTATATACAAATTTATGTCCAATTGTTAAGTAAGCATTGCATAGTTTGTTTAGTTGAAAAACGCCATGGGCTTGGTTAATATGTATAGGCCTAGATGTTTGTTTTCGTAATCTAAGTTTTTTTACAATATCTGCAGAAATTAAAGATAGAGTGGATCCAGTATCAATAACAATATTCACATTGTTATGTTTTGGTAAATTGTCCAAGTTAGCTAGGCTTGGCAATGATTAGATGTGTCCGGACACTTGTAATTCCCAATATTCTGGGCCAGAGGTCTCAGTAGAGGGGTGTTGTCTCCGATTTGGGATTTGTTGACTGCTAACAGAGTTCTCCGAGCTCTGAGAAACAGTGTTAATAGCCAAAGATGAGTCACAAGTAAATGGGGTTTGTCTCATTTGATGTTGATTAAAAGGACATTTTTGTTTCCAATGATAAGCATTGGGAATTCCTTGCTGTGTACAAATACTACATGGATAGGGTGGCAGTCCATGTTGAAAATGTGTGTGGTGGTTGGGCCTAAATCCTCGATTCTTGAAGTTATGGGCATGCTGATTTGGGAGATGTTGGGGACGCATTCTATTAAAATTTCGTAAGTTGGGTCGAACAGAGTAGCGATTTTGAGGTACAGAAGTATTTTGTCTTGGTCAAATGGGCCCATTTTGTGTGAAAGTATTTTGTTCAGGTTTAGAGGCTTGTATTTTCATTAAACGTGCAGCTACCACGAACCATTCTGTAGCTGAGGTAGGAGGATTTATTGTCATTAATTGTTTAATATTGATGGACATTCCGTCAGTAAGTCCTTCAAAAAAGAGTTGAGGAGATAAACCTAATTGTCAACCATAATTTAGTTTTTAATGAAAGTATTGCTCTAAGTTATTTTTTAATTGAAGTTGTGAGAAATCTGATAAACATATAATATTAGGTTTTAAAAAATTTTCAATAAGAATCAAACAAAGTTCTCCAAAATTTGAAATACTAAGGCAAGAGTTAATGTAATGGATTAATGCAGACCCTTTTAGATATTTTGATAGGTTTACAATTTTCCAATTATCATCTTTATTATTAAGTGTGTGTGTGTGTACATGCATTATTAAAATAATCTAACCAAGCTTCTATCCTCATTCCATTTTCAGAATCAAAAGGGACTATATATGGTTCATTAGGGGTTTGGTTGGTAGTACTTATTACAGCCAAATTGGGGTTTGCTCATTATTCACCATTTTAAAACCAGATCTGAGAATCATACAGAAATTAAAAATTTTAATTCAACTTAAAAATTTGAAATACCAAAAATAAAAATCCTAAAATATATAAAATTAAAATTTCAACAAAATCAAAACATTTGCAGCTATTAATTATTAAATTCAAATATCAAACATTAAAGAATTTAAATTTCTTATTTTAATATATATTGTTTTATCATAATTAAAAACATGTATTGCAACACTATTAAAAACATATCAAATAATTATTCATGATATGTTAAGCATAAAAATATCAAAGATCAGAGTCACTTGTTAAAAAAATCATATGTATAAACTTTGCAATCTAATTGATTTTGAAAATAAAATTTCTTAATATATAAAATACATTTTAAAATAAATCACCAAAAACCCACAAGATCCACCAACGTTGAGAAACACGAAAACCCCGCTTAGCTCAACATTCACCTTTTCAATTTAGAAACACACATTTAAAAAAATTTCACTTTTCTGTTGACGGTTGCACTTTTCGACGAAACACGAACCTGTTATAGGCTTATTCATAACATTTTTGATTCATTTGATGAAACGAAGCCGTCTCGCACAAATTGAAAGGATTTCCCCTGTTCACCGAAGTAGTTGAAAGCATCAGGATTTTTAATAAACGGATGAAGGGTCTTTACTTTGCTGTAGCTGGGGACACACACTTTATTTCTTGAACTTGATCGTGTTATTTCTTGTTTTCATGCACATCTTCACGCCAGGAAACTATCTTTGCCAACTTTCTGTAATGTATTGCAGTAGCGTTGGTTGCTGTCATATCTTGTTTATTGAAAACATCTTTAGAATTGAGTTTCATCTTTTATTTTGAAGCACACATAGCGTAACTGGTCAGTCACTTTATAGTTTACATCTATTCGTTAAAAACACGTCAGCAGACACGTATAACAGAAGAGACATCTTGACGGACACAACACAGAGTTGCAGTTATTTACATTTTTACATGATGAAGGCAAGCAGACAAAGAGAGCGATTAAACCAGATTTTTGCTTTTATATCAACAGTGGTTATTACGTAATAGTAGTTCTGATTGGCTATAGAATGGGCGGGACAGGGTTTTCGGACTAGCCGATTACGATTAAGATTAAGCTGTTATTTTTAAACCAAAGATTTAAAGTTATTTTAAATTTTAGTACAAAGAGTTAATTAATAAAAATGATACTAGAGGGAATTATTACATATATATATATATATATATATATATATATATATATATATATATATATATATAGCAAGGAGAAAGAAATAATATATTTATTTCCTTTTTAAAACAAACACATTAAATTAACAATAAGACATTTTAAGAAGACAGTATCAAATGACTACATTTTAAATATTTTAGTTTTATCTTCCTTTCTTAGTAATGCAAAAAAAAACATCTTTTGAGCATAAAGTTCTTATTAATCGCTTTTAATTATATAAAATATTGAAAATAAAAACAAATTTTTTGCAATTAAAGCAGTTACAGCACAAATCAATGTCTGTGAAAGAGGACGATTTTATCTTCTCTTTTTCGCGACAAAATCTGCTTTTTTAAAAAAGAATCTGGAAACATTGCATTAATATTTCTTATCTTAAATTGCACCTCGTTTCAAAGTGGTTTATTTTTTATTACGCTGCCAAATGACTTAGATGGAGTTTTCCTTTTAAAAATTAATAATTTATTAAAAATTCTAAGATAAGTTACCAACATTTTTCTTCGAGACTTATTTATGGAATTTCAATGAAAGTTTCGGGGTAAAAATTTATTATTAAAGGAACATGTTTCTTTTTTTAAAAAAAATAACAAATGCACACAAGCTAACACAAACATATTTAAGAAATTATGCTATGCTACCAGGGATATTACATGATATTTCATCGACAGTCATTTTCATAATACACGCTTTTTCTTGGGAAATAATGGGGTGGTTTATATCAATAAAATAAAAAATTTATTTTTCGATGTCCATCACAAAAAAAATGTCAACTTCAAAAATTCAATTATTTTTTTAGAGTATAAAACATAAAATATCGACTACATTTTTCAGGGGTTTTTTTCGTGTATTGGATAATGTAGTGTAAAGATTTTTTTTTCCTGTATTACATTAGCCACGAAAACACACTTATCTTTTTTCCTGCAATAATCGCTTAGACATAAAAGCGACATTTTTTATGGTTTTCTTTAAAGTCATAAGAAGCTATCAGATATTATGATGATGGTTCTCTGTGTTACATCGTTGGTTTTTTACATTTATTACATGCATATAAAATCACGTGATACTTACATTTATGACTAAAACAAATCCCCCCCATGTTATTTATGTTATTTCTTAGATTTAAAAATAAAAAAAAAATTCTGAGATTACCCTAAATTTTTAAAAATATTTTCCCTCTATTTTGAAAGTAGCATCTATTTGTTCATAAAACGTTAGCTATTCCTCTTATATCATTACTGACACCTAAAACTCATCCCAAAATCTATAACTTCAAAACACTATGAAACCCTTTTACATTTTAAAATGCTTCAACATTTTCTTGTTCGTTTCACTTCTAATTATGTATAAATAATTGCATTTTCTTAACTTTGATTCCTGTGAATTCGATTTGAAATGTATTGCATTCTTTATCATAGGTTTAGGACTCCGTCTTGAATTTGGAAAGGTATTGTTAATATCATATGCAATGTGGGGTAACTTCATGTGACGTCATAATCCCATGATTACTGCAATCACATATTTCCAGCTAATTAGTTCATGCGCTTCGCTTTTGCTAACTTTTGCTCTTTTTACAGAAACTTTCCTTTAAGAAGTACATATTTTTAAACAATAATAATGCACAAAGGTAAAAAATGCTATTGGTTTAAAAATAGAAGCATAATATAAGAATTTTTTTTAATATTTAAATTTTTTATAAAATCTTAGTACTTGAAATTTTTTATCAAATATGAAATTTGACCTAAATTTGACAGGCAAGGCAACAAATACAAGTCTAGCATCAGTTTTTAGTTCAATGGCCCAAACATGATTGGATTTACATCTAAACGTCGTGAATTTAACGTATTCCCACTTTTCTTCTCAAATGCAAGTCTTCGTATTTACTTTTGTAGCGGTGGTAGCCTAATGGTAAAGGACTCATGACCGGTGTATCATGAGTTCGAGCTTAGTGCCTCTGAACACCCGCCGCTTGAAGGGCTCAAAAGTTCTCCGTTGGTGTGATGTGGAAGTTAGAAGAGGGATTGCCGCCTCAAGTATTGTGATGTACCTCCCCTTGGAAATACATCCCTCGAAGCATCAGCGTGAGCTAGAAGTGTAAGGTTATCGTAAGAACTAGAATCAAACATTATCTTAATATGACTTTATTAAGATATTCAACTTAAACTTTGTGTGTGTGTGAACAAATATATAAATTAAATGAATGAGAGAATCTACGATGACACAATGTGCAACACACAATATAATACAGACCTATATCAATAATTGAACCGCCTAATCTTCAAATATAATTATAGTAAGTAATCAATGCTACCTTATATTATTCTGTAATAAACTTGTCTTTATCTACAGTGGTATGCAGCTGTACATTTAACTTCTAATACATCGCCAATATGTTTATCCACGACACGTAGAACTTGAATCTTTGAACAACGAACTTCAATAATCATCCAATACCACAACGCACTTTAATTGTCGAACATTCCTTTACACTACCATTTCATTGCCATCATTACCATCACGCTTACTCTAAGATCCTATATTTATCCTATATTAATTGCATCTCTTCACTTCTCGTTTCTTGGATTTGGTTGGAAAAGAGTTGCCATTAATTCTGGCCCAAAGAACCCAAAGGACTTGTTAAAGAAAAGACGCGTAAGTCGTCACAGTGTATCCTCGCCACGTGACCATGGTTCAAAATGATGAGGTACGTCACCCAAAGCCCTCGTGTGGCTTAAAATATAGGACGACGTTAATATTCATTCCCTCATTCATATTTACTTTAACTGAAGTAAAAAAAGTAATATAAAAAAATTTTAAGTCAATTCTTACTTATATCAACGAAGAAAATTTTTATTTTAGCTACTTTTTATTAAACAGTTACAATTAATATAAATATGTATATTCATATAACAGAATCACAGCATTAAGTGATAGTTAATTTTTATTAATTATCATTAAAGTATCGTATTGTCATCCAAAACAATTGTGTATATAAAATTTCAGTTCAACTGAATGCTTTTAAACGTGAGGGAAAAAAATCTTTTAAAATTTTGATCCAAGTCGCTAAAAAGGAAACCAACGTGGCTGTATCTGTAATTCTTTAAATAATAAATTTCAGTCAATTAACAATAATTAAATTATCATATTTTTACCCAAAACAATAGTGTAAAAAAATTTTAAGCTGAAATGAGCGCTGTAAAACGTGAGAAAAAAAGCTTTTCAAGTTTTGACACAAGTCGCCAAAAAGGATGCCAATGTGGCATCCTTTTGTAATTCTTTGAATAAGTTTTAACCAATTAATTATAATTCATAAAACAATCACGGAAAAAAGTTCAGCTCAATTGAGTGCTTAAAATGTATTTTATTAACGAGATTAAAAATTCCAACAATATAAATACACAGAGGGTGTGAGTTAATAGTAGAAATTGTGAATGACATCTTCTAAAACCATGCTTTTTCCATCTAGACCAGTGGTTCTCAAACTTGAACTACTGGCGACCCAATTATAAATCATAATTTTTATCACGCCCCCCCAAAAAAAATACTAATGTATTGAATGCAATAATAATGCACTTTGGGAGGGGGGGGTGTTAAAGCTACAATACCATCATAATTATAAACGGTACAAATTAACAAGATAAGTATTAAATTTTGTATATGTTACTTTTAAGGTATCCGACTACGTTCGGAAACATGATTTTCAAAAGTGCTTAAATGGATAATTTTCATGATATTTAGTGTCACTTAGAATAGAATGTATGCATAACATTGTTTTAAAGACATTTTGACAAAAAAATTATTTAAATACAATGTTTTGGCCAAAAATCAACTTTGAATAATCTTTTTCCAAATGTTCTCCTTTTCTGAAAACCGCTTCTAATAGAATAATAATTTGCCTGTATATAGCTCAGACCTCTGTTCAGAGGCTCAACTAGAATTTTTGAAACACATAACTTAGAAGTGGGTTTATTCATATTTTACGACAACAGAAGGGAGCAATTTTAAGAAAAAAACGCCGATAATTATTTCAATGGTTTGTAACTCTGAAAATAAAGTGAATTTTTCAAAAATTCTAGTTGTGAGCCTCTGAACAGAGGTCTGAGCTATATACAGGCAAAATATTATTATAATTGAAGCATTTTTCACAAAAGGAGAACATTTTGAAAAAAGATTATTCTAAGTTAATTTTTTGCCAAAATATTATATTTAAATACTTTTTTTGTCAAAATGTCCTTAAAACAATTTTATGCATGTATTCTAATCTGAGAGACACTAAATATCATGAAAATTATCCATTTATGTGTTTTTAAAATCACGGTTCCGAACGTAGTCGGATACCTTAAGTAATATATATTTTTATTTTTTTTACTTTTTAGTTCGATTCACTATAAAAACGTGTTTTTTAGTTTGTTTTTAAACCATAATTTATTTTATAATTATTTTTACTATACACGATAAAAATCACAAAAAAAAAAATTCCAGCGAATAATTTAATTAAGAGAAAATATACTTACCTACTTTCAAGGACTTTTCAATTTTTCTTTGATTTTTTGAGAAAAAATCCAATATAACTAATGAAAATGCTCCAAATCTGCGTGCCCTTATTATGAGACATAAAGCATGTTCATAGAAAATATTTTTGAACAAAAGTGGTCGCGCAGGGAACTCGATCAAAACTAGTAACTTGATTGTAAAAAAAACGTTTGCAACTCGCCAAAAACAGAGGGCGAAATGTGATAAATTCATTTTAGTTCCCATTAAGACTGTCTTATTGGAGAATACTCTGTCAAGGTCATTGGTAACAAATAAACAGTTTTTCCAGAATTAACGATTTCGTGAACATGAGATTACTCCGCGCATCGCGCGACCGATCCCGTGTCAAAAGTGTATTCAATAAAAAATATGGATATTAGTTCTAAAAAAGAATTGCGTAAAAAGTTTTCCGTTATGCATTATATGCTGGCCAAATAATCCTTCAAAGTACTCAATATGCTTATCCATGTATCATATAACTCATTCACATGGAAAAAAAGCAACAATATTATTTACAACTTTCCTGAAAGAAAAACAGATGGAGTGAAACATACCAGCAAGTTTGAAGGTCAAATATATGATGGTCAAAAGTAGTATTTTAGGGGGTTAAAAGAAACGTAATAGAAAAATCTCTCATCGTGTGATTACAGTAAAGCAAACAAAATGTTTTTTTTTTTTTATTTGGTTTTAGGATCAAAGATAGCTAATGAACGTTTGAAGTGGAATGTTTTATTTTTGATGATCACCAGATGATATATATATATAAATTATATCAGTGTAAATGTGCATTTTTTTAAATAAGTCAGAAAGCATTTTGTTTTTCTTCATTCCAAAAAATTACTTTTTAAACCTTTTATTTTCAATATGCTCGCGCCCCCCTCTCAGGAATCCGCGCCCCCCCAGTTTGAGAAACACTGATCTACACAATATTTGTAAATGGAACGAAAGAAAAAATGAAAGAGAGAAATAAAAAGGTAAAGCGGTCGATAGTAAAAGAAAAAATTTCTTAGTCATCCCGATGAAAAGCACCTAATGTTTACCCAAAACCACAAACCTTATAGAAGAAAAAAAAAATGCTCTGAACACCTAGGGAGGTAAATACTGTACAAAGCTGAAGAAGATGTTTTACTAAGAAAATTGCATTTATTTAAATATAAAGAGGTGCACCAGATAAAAAAAGTTTAAAAGCATCTTTTATACTCATGTTTATTATTTTGAACAAATATTTTATGTCTGTTTAAGATATTTATCTGCCTTGTTTCAGATGATTTAAAAAAAATGTCAAGCAATGTCTTAAAACAGGAAGAAAGACGTGAATGCATGAAAAAAAGGTCCTTTTTTTAAATAAAAAAATGCTTTTAATTTTTTCAAATCTTGAATATTTAAATACAGTATTCAAGATTTAAAAAGATAATTATAGATTCTCTATACAGAATTAAATTGAAACCTCTTCTTCCAAATTGTTATCTTATAATGATCATGTAAAACAATTTGTCTTTCATGGAATAATTTCTAAGCCTTATTTAAACGAGATACGAATTTTAGCAATAAAACTTGTTAATGCCTGATTAAAAAAAATGATGCGTGGAACGTCACGCGATAGAAGTGAAACTTCTTTGGCGACTTTGGAACATTGATTATTTGTTCTAATATTCCAAACTGACCGTGTACATGTATCAATCACCTAATTTGCATGAAAAGTATTCGTGACGAATTGAGTCTTTCTGATACCAAATCCAAAGTAGGAAGATATGCCGGAATTTCTGGGTATACAAAACTTTTATATTTTGATAAATTTGGTATACTTTTCCTACTTAAACTTTGTCGGCAATTTTAACATTCTTTAATGTCTTCTAAATTAATTTCCAGTAAAATATTTTTCTGCTCCGCAAGAAGCGTTCTCAAATAATCTCTAAACCGTAATCTATCACAAATCGAACACCCGTGACCGAAAAGATTATCAACGAATAGCTTTTGAATATCTTTGTAAACATTTTTATGGGCGAGTGAATATGAACGGCGCACTGTTCAGCTACACGAGGGCTTTCGGCGATGGACTTCGTAATTTCGAACCATGGTCAGGCGATGAGGACGTCAACTGAGCTATAACCCCCTCTCCTAACTACCACACCAACTGGAAGACTTTTCATCTTTCGGCAGATTTAACGTGCATCGTTACCCTACACGGCGGGTCTTTAGTGGTATTGGGCTCGAACTCGGGACATGCCAGCCACAATCTGATACCTTGACCACTAGGTTACCGTGGTCATGCATTTTTATGGGAATCATAGTCTTTGTAACGTAATACAGAATTTATTATTGATTCACATCAGTGGCGCACACAAGGGGGGCGGAGCCCCCTACGCCAAAGGCCTTGATTTTTTTCCGATTGATTATAATTCTAAGTATATAGTACGTAAAATTTAACTAATTACTTGCTATTAATGATTAATTTTATTAATTAATGCTAATTATTTATTCAAAAACTAGTTTTTTACTGTGTTTTGTTCCCGAAAATCGACAAAATCAAACGGAGCATGATACAAGAATGGTGAACTTTCGACCCAGGATCCCCCCCCCTTGAAAAATTCCTGTGTGCGCCACTGATTCACATGCATCAGTTCAACACACACTAGACTTGTTGAGGGCTCTGTGGTTGATGGCACAGGGTGATTAACAAATTCCGTGTTAATCTGTACTATGATTAGAAAAGCCTCAATAGCATTCCCATCCCTGAAGTTCGGCATTAAGAGAATATTTCGCTATGTTTTTTCCCGTGCTCGATATTCTCTCACTGTACTCTGATGGAGATTTGGCAATAGCACTTGATGAATTTACACTATTTTTCTGTTTTTTTTTTTTTGTCACTTTTTCGACTGGTTGCTATTTCTCTTTTTTTCTTTCACGAAACTCTTTGTGCATTTGATTTAGGTATTCTGACTAGAATCAATAATAATTCAACGCAAATGAAAATTAAACAAATAAAATAGCCACCGAACACATCACCACGTAGCCAACAATCTAAAGAAAATTTCAAAAAGGCATGCTTTTGCTGCGAGAGCTATTTTGTCTATACCGTAATGCTCACACTGCAACTGATACGATGGCTGATAATGTTCCTGGGTCTGGTGGAAAAGGACCTCTAATCGGAAGGAGGGCAAGTTGACCAATCGTAGAGATGGGCAATCATCCAATTTTTTCACGGATATGACGCAAGTCACACGGTGTCCCCGCTCCCCCTTTTCCTCCTCTGGCTTTATCCTTACCATGGTGACGATTCGGGGGGATGGGGGGAAGACTACTTCCGTTCGCTTTTTCACTGTTACGCAAAACTGGGCAATTTTCTCATTCACTCTCGAGTGAAAATTTTCACTTCGAAAAGTCATCATACTGCATAAAATTTGCTTTTCAAAAACAAAGAAAGTGATTATAATCGTAATATAAATCCATGTATCTTCTTGAATTGTGGTTGCTATTCACTATCCAATTCTATGTATTTACGGATTTAAAAATAGTTTTTAAAATAAATTTATGCCGTCCACTTATTTTTAACATGCAAATGACATCTGTATTGAAGCCCAACGTAATTTCTGAGAATAAAGCAGACATTAGAATCTCAGACTTCATGTTTCCTTAATGAAGGATTAACGGTCGAATTAGATGCAAGTGCAAATGCTTGTACATTTGTCTCGTCTATTTCCTTCGTTTACACGTTTTAGCCATTTGCCGAAGTACAAGCAACATCAATTAATCTGTCGTTTTCATGAGCAAATTCTATTCATTTCTCTGAATACATAACTGTTGGAACAGCAGTTGCTTTTATTCATATTGTAAAAATAAATGAATTAAAGTTACGCAAAAATATTTGAATCGTTTTTTAACAAAACATTGCATTCATAAAGATCATATCATCCATTTTTTAGACACATTATATAATAATTATCCCATTGTTTGAGTATTAAATGTGGTTATTTTTAAAGAACATAACGTCTTATACTTCTGCATATATATAAGGCCCCCCATGCCTTTTTAAATCGACCATTTTTTTCTTTGTTTATTGATATTCTATGTGTGTGTATTTTTAGTTATTATAAAAAAAATTCTTGTAATTCCTTCTGCTGTGTTGTGAATATTTGATAGGTTTCACCGGCATGATATAAATGAATAGAATATCTTAATTATAATATTCCACTCTACAATGATTAGTCAGATAGTCAACATAGTTGTACTCTAATTTTAAGCTCTTAATAAATAATCAAATAAATAAAAGGGTATTATTATTATTATTTCTAAATTCTTTGTTTAAGAATTCTTTGTTTCTTTGAAGAAGTCATTTAACCTAGAATTCGTTTTGCCAAACATATATATTTAGTTATACTAAAATAAAATAAATATTATTATAAACATTTTTCTTTGTATTTTAATTTAATTTTATTTTTTATTTATTTATTTTTTGTAAATAGAACGAGAAAAAAGAAGAAAATAGAAATAAGAAATGGAAATTTGAATAATTTTTTCTTTAAGATGAAAATTCTTTATTGGTTTTACATAAAAATTTAATGGAATATATATCGTATGTCCAGACATTGAACTTGCCTTCTAAATACAAAAGTTAAGTTCAAAATTTACACGTGAATGCTATTCGCTGGATATAAAAATAACAGATTATATAAGAAGGAACAGATGAGCAAAAAAAGATTTTAAAAAAATAAGAGTTATATGCACGCATATATGTTACCGTTTAAGTGCATAATTCAGTTATTTCACAGAGAGAGAGAACAACTAGGTATTTCAAATAAAATAACTAGGTAAGTCAGTTTAAATATATTAGATGAAAAATTTTATATACCTATATATAGTTTTTTATTTGAGGAAATACCTAGTTATTCTATGAAATAACTATCGTTAGACCGTTAAAGAGTGAGAAATAAATAATTGCAAAGTTATTTTATAAATTAATTGATCACAAATAGCTGAAACATCTCGAAAAATATATTTTATCCTATTTCGGATGATTAATTGATAAATATTAAGGAAAAGCTGACGATATAATGTATTATTGCGCATACTGCTAACATTAGTTAAACAGAAATGGGAAAGAAGAATATGTTTTTTTCTACTATTATGACATAATTAACTTTTCTATTTCTTAAACTTGAAGGATATCATAATGCTGGAGAAACAAAATGTCCCGTGGTACTTTTTTCTGTGCTGTTGTAGAACTTTTACTTCTGCTGTTAAAGTTAATACTTTTTCACGAGTAGGTGCATCACTGTTTTCCTTTGTCCCGCACGCTGATTTAATAAAGATTCAAATATCTCCCGTTACTGCAGAAGTTATTGCTCGAAAACAGATTGCAAAAATATTTGTTAATAATACAAAATGAAAAACGCTATCATAAATACCCCTTCTAAATTCTACGTTTAAAAGTAACGGAATGGACGGTACACACACACGTCATTGCAAAGCAGCTGTAAGCGGTTCAAAACTGACAAAAAGTCGCTAGAATCTGTTCAAAGAGCTTTCAAGGGTTGTATTTCATACTTTAACGATCAAGTAATTGTTATTCTATAGTATACCTAGTTAAATGTTAGACATCGACAAATATACTTTAACTGACTTGTCCTTTCATAAAATAACTAATTATTCTATAAAACAACGGATTTCACGCTTTAACGGTAACATATAAATCTAAATGCTGGTTTGTTTAAAATAACCGATAAATGTATTGTTACGTTGATCTGGGGTTCGTGGATTTTATGCCAATCAGTCGCAAAGAACAAGACAGTTAGTTCTCTAAGAGCGATGAGAATTTATTGTCGAAAATACAATCCTTTAAATTCAGGATTCAGCAGCAATACTCACAAAATAAATCTCAGAAGGTCTTCACACCTTCAACACCACTCAGACACAATGATTGGTGTCTAAAATACACGTGTATAGAAGATTATTCAAAAGCAATCGCTCGTTCCATAGCTGAAGTAATCACTAAAGAAGTGCTTCTCAAACTTTCAATACTGGCGCCCCCCCTTTCGATCACTATTTTTATCGCGCCCCCCTTATACATTAATAATGTACTGAATGCAATAATAATGAACTTTTGATGCTAAAGCTATAATAGGCGATCTTAATTATAAACCATACAAATTAGTAACATAAGTATTAAATTTTGTATATTACTTTTAAATAATAAATAAATAAATAAATAAAATAATAGGATAATTATTATGTGCGTTATTTTTCCTTTCTCTAATTTTTAAGTTGAGCATATTGCAAAATGCGGTGGCTGCTTAGAAGACAAAATATAGATATCTGCTAAATATAGAAAAATAACTCAGAGGGTCAATTTCTAATCATAAGCATTCCTTATAAAAACTTTGCTTTGCAAGACAAGCCCACGGAAGTCGTAAATACTTATTAAACTTGTTCTTAATTTAGTATTAATTAATTAGTTATAAACTACTATTGAGCACTGATACATTAAAAGTATACCAGTTGAAGTACCCGCTTGCACGAGTTCATTTATAAGAAAATAAAACATTATTGAAATAATCACTGAATTTTGTAAGGAGGGTAAAGCCAAGTGCACGACAATGTTTATAAAAATGTAAAATGATTTTTTTAATTGATTGCTCAAAGTATAATTAGTTTAAAGCGAACTTTCATTTTAAGCCTTACAGAATTATCATTTAGAATTGATGTTGAATAATGAACAATAATATAAAATTCAGATGAAGAATAATTGTATTATTTTTAATATTTAAAGCGAAAAGACTTCAACATGTTTTAACCCTGGAGCAGGCGCGCACTCGATACTAATGGTCGAGCGGGGTTATTGTGTGAGTCACCCCAATCCTTTTTTTATAATCATTTTTATAGTACACAATAAAAATGGTAATTCCAGTGAATAATTTAATTATGAGAAAATATACTTAAATACTTTAAAGGACTTTTCAATTTTTCTTTGGTAACAAATAAACAGTTTTGCCAGAATTAACGATTTCGTAATCTGTGTGTCCCGCGTGACCACTTCCGGGTAAAAAGTGTATTCATTATGATAATATATATGTTACTAATAAAAAGTTTGTAAAACGTTTTTCGTTGTGTTTTATATATTTTAGAATACTCTTAAATATAAATCTCTTAAATATTAATATATATATATACTCTCCGTGGTTTTCCAAATATCATAAAACTGTTTTCACGGAAAAAAGCGCAACAGAGAAATACATTACTTACAACTTCCCTAAATGAGAAACAAACACATAAGAGAGGGGTCATAGCTAACTGTACCAATAACTTAGAGGGTCAAACAGATTACAGCTATAATGTGCAGCATTTCAAAAATAATGACAGTGATGAATTTTTTATGTTCCTAAATTTTTTCGATTCTGGGTCCGGGATCTGTTTTTTCTCTGAAAGAACAGTATGTTAGGATTAAAAAGGAAGCGTAATAAAAAATCTCTCATCGTGGGATTAAAGCAAATCAAATAAAAAATTTTTTGTTTGTTTATAGGATCAAAGATAGCTAATTAGGTATTGAAGAAGTTTTTTATTTTTGATGACTTAATATCGCGCGCCCGTAAATTATATCAGAGTAAAAGTGCATTTTTTATTATGTCTGAAAGCATTTTGTTTTAATTCATTCCAGTAAATTAAATATTTTTAAATCTTTTATTTTCGATATACTCGCGCCCCACAGTTTGAGAAACACTGCACTAAAGCAATACTAACTGATCGCTACTCAAAACCAGAATGACTGACTTTCGACGAGCATCTATTTCAGTGTTTCGCAAACTTTGAACGCGGCCCCTAGGGGACGTCATAACCCTAAGAGGGGGCGCGAGCCTCTTAAAAAGTCAAAAAACTGTATTTTTTAAAAATTATTAACTTACTGAAAGTAAACAAACATATATACATTCTGGCATAATAAAACTAAAATACTCATTTACAATAAAATACACTGATAAATGTATGAGTAGTGCACGATGTATTTTATAATTAATTTAGCAATACTAAGTTAAGGACAAGTTGAATAATTAATGACCAGTGACCCCATGGATTTGTCGTATATAAAATTATATGCCAACATTAACACTTATCTTGATCATTTGTACGGTTTATAATGAATCTCTTAAATGTCGTTAAAAAATTACGCGATTCGCTCTCCAATGCCCCGTTTAGCACGTAGGTAAGCGTATGGGGTGTATTGAGGGGGTGGGTAGTAGAAAAGGAATAAAGAATAAAAGCCTCTGAGAAATAAGTGAATCCTTCGCAAACACTGTCAAGGTCATTTTATTGCTTTTTCTAAAGCTTTCCGAATTATTTTATGGATAGTTATTTAGATAAAAGACATAACTTCGGAAAGACGTATATATACGTCTGAGGGCAATAAACACAGTGGCTGAGCGATACATTTATATACGTTGGGGGCTTAAGAGGTTTAAGTCGTATTGTATGTTTATAGTATTCGACTACGTTCGGAACTATGATTTTAAAAAAGTGTATAACTGGATAATATTTAGTGTCACTTCGATTAGAAAATGTATATAAAATTATTTTAAGAATAGTATTGCAATAAAATATTGATTTAAGTACACTATTTTGACTAAAAATGAACATAGAATGACCCATTTTCAAAATATTCTCCTTTTGTGAAAAATGCTTCTATTATAATAATATTTTGTGCCTACATATAGTTCAGACCTCTCTACAGAGGCTCAACTAGAATTTTCGAAATATATAACTTAAAAGTGGGTTTATCCATGTTTTACGACAACAGAGCAGAGAAAGATTAAGTAAAAACGCCGATAATTATTTCAATAGTTTGTAATTCTGAAAATAATGTGAATTTTTCAAAAAGAATAGTTCAGACTCTTTGGAGAAGTCTTTACTTTATATAAGCAAAATATTATTACTTTAGAAGCCTTTTTTATAAAAGGAGAAAATTTTGAAAAAAGGTTATTCTAAGTTTATTTTTCCCCAAAATATTAAATTTAAATAATTTTTTTGTCAAAATGTGCTTAAAACAATTTTATACATGTATTCTAATCTAAGTGACACTAAATAACACGAAAATTATCTGTTTATGCGCTTTTTTAAAATCCCGGTTCCGAACGTAGTCGGATACCTTAACGCCCTAGCGTTATTGAATTGAATGCATCGCTATGGTAGGGAGGGGGGCGCGATGCAAAGTATGATCGAGAAACATCGGAAGTTTGAAAGCGCTGCTCTATTTATATATCTCGCGGAAGAATCCAGAGAGTTCTGAACTCGCCAAAGTCGCCAACTTGGACGTGAAGTTTCCATTGAATCCCCATAATAACGTAAGGGACGGCATTTGCTTGTGAATATTACAATTTTAACGTAAATTAAATCTAATTTAGAGTAAGATAAAAAAGGCTTTATACACATCCAAATACAAATTATTTACACTATTTTACGCAAAATTCGTATTCCCTGAAACAACGAATTTCACACTTTAATGGTGACATACACTAGCTGGAAAAAGTTTGCGTTCACCCATAACAACTCATAGAGCAAAGGTAAAATTTAATAGAAATATAATTTTTTTCCTAACAAAATTTTATGAATTTGTTTACTGTTATTTAAATGTTGATTATGCAATAGTTGATTAGCTTTGAATTAAAACTACGTAAGATAGCGGGTTTTTTGTAAAAAAGCACACAAATAGTAGGTAGGAAAAGTCTGCGTTCACCATTTGAATATTCATGATTCCTGAAATTTTTATCAATCAGCGATATAGGTTAACAGAGATTTTGCATTCAGTTGTCAAGTAAAATAGCTTAAGAAAGTTGTTACGCAATAACTTTTATATTTTTGTGAGGTACGAAGCAATTCAATGACATGGAAAATAAAAAGAAGGAAATTAGAATCAATGAGCTTAAAATCATTATGAAAAATGTGGAAAGATGGAAAAAGTCATCGGGATATAACCATATCCGTTGTGGATGGCGGTATTCATCTATCTAACGTGTTATTAATAACTTTAAAACTGCAGGAATTTACACATCGAAACCTCGTTTTGAACGTCCATCTAAACTCACAATCAGAGAAAAACGATGCGTGGTGGGGAAAAAAATCCGCGTTTGACTGAAACTCAAATATCAACAGACATTCACGAGCAGTTTAACAAAAACACATTTGGGCGGATACTGCAAGAAAAATCTTGAAAACGGCCAGGTACTGTAATTGAGTGGCTCCTAGAAAGCTTTATATTTCAAAGACCAGCGAATAACTTTTGCAAAAGAGCATATACATATACTTTCGGAGTTCTGGAGAGGATTGTGATATTTTTCACTGAAGCAAATTTTACATCTTTGGCATAAAAGGTCATAAATTGTTATGCAGATATAACCTTGTACAGTTCTTCAAAAAGAGCACTTAGTACCAACGGTGAAGCATGGCGGCGGTGGAGTTATGGTGTGGGGGTGCATGGTGAGCAATGGTGTTGGCAGGTTGGAGTATATCGAATCAATTATGATCAAATATGATTATCTTGATGTCCTAAAAAAATTTTAAGGAAAGTGCCACCAAACTCGGCCTTGGGTCGTCATTTCGCTTCCAACACGACACGATCCTAAACAAACCCTTGAGATTGTGAAGCTTTGGCTATTGTATAATGTCTCAAATCAAGTGCACACGCCCCCACGGTCACCGGATCTGTGAATCCTGTAGAACACCTATGGGATTTCCTGGAGCGTAAGATTCGTCAACACAATATATCTAGCAAGGATATGCTGAGGAGTGTTCTTAAGGACGAATGGAAGAAGATAAGCTCTGAAGAAACAACTAAACTTGTTAATTCAATGCCGAAACGACTTCGGGAGGTTTTCGAAAGACGGGGGTTACCAGCTATTAAATAGCTCATTATCCTTTTTAAATATTTTTTATAACTTCTACTAAAACAGTAAACGCAGACTTTTTCTACTTGATTTTTGAAGGTGTCGCTACAAATCTGTCTTAATTTTAAAATCTATGAAGGCAAACCCAAATTTACTTTTGTTTTATTCTGAATATATATATATATATATATATATATATATATATATATATATATATATATATATATATATATATATATATATATACTTAAATGAACTAAATAAAATCTAATTAAAATTTGTTTAAGTTCCAGTTCTTAAACTTTTTTTTTCCACTGCTCATGTAAGCAGTAGTATGTGAACGCAGACTTTTTCCAGCTAGTGTATATGTCGCAGGGAAACGATGAAATTAGGGCTTTCGTCAAACTCCTAAAGGAGATGATCAATTCACGCAAGATTTTAAAATAACGTCTCTTTCAGGTCTTTTCCCTGTTGTAAGTAAGTAAATTGTTCAAATCCTCGAACTGATTTAGTGAAATAATGAACGAATAGTGTATGCGCTCCTGACGTCACGCGCATACATTAGCGCCCAAACATTAAGGCAGAAAGGTTGTAAGTATTTTTATTATTGTTATCTATTTTTCTTTTATGTTTTATTAAGTACCTACCCCAGGGCCGGACCGTGACTTTTGGTTACCCTGGGCTAACAATATGTGAGGGTCCCCCTAAATAATTAAAGTTTTTGCCATTTTCCTAAAAAACCGTTTTGAGTGGTAAAATTTAAAATATACGAAATTTAAGGGTTTTTTTTATTATTTCAAACAATTTAAATATGTTATAAACAATAATATAATTTACAAAAAAAAAACTTTTTTACACTATTGTGCTGCAAATTTTTTTATTTGCCCATCACATTTCAAGTCTTTGGTGAGATCAATATTAATAAACAAAGAAGTAATAAATAACTAAGCCTAGTATTTATCATTGTTCTATATTTGTTTTCTATGTAGGACATTTTAGAGAACACAAGCTTCACTTCACAACTAGTAAAAGTGAGCGTTCGAAAAATGGTATACAAATTTGGAAAAACGTCAACAAGTTTCTTTTCAAAAATTACATTGAACATATCACTACAAGTATTTTGTTTTAGATAAGTTTTGAATTAAGCACCTTCATTTACTAAATGTTGGTCTACGTCATCTGATTAGTAAACAATAATAGCGCTTGCTTTCTCCAGGTTACTTTGATCTTGCAAATACATTAACAATTTTAATTTCTTACTATATTATTCTATTTAAATCAAGGATTAGCTTGCCTAATGCAACACACACACAATAAGCGTGTCTCTTTTAAATTTTTCTGTCTCATACACATCTTTTTCTGTGGATTTATCTGCAAATTTTGAAATAACCCGTCTCTTGTTCACATCGCTATGTTCTGTTTCTATACTAGGACTTAATTTTGTGGCTGCGTCTTGATACTCCTTTAGTGACTCATGCCCTACATTGCTAATAAACGTTTTAAATGACATAATTAACTTATTCCCTTCACAGATGTCCAAACCAGGAGCCTGTAATTTTTTGTTAACTGAATTAAATCTTTGTAAAATTTCTTCCCAAAATATAATTAAAATGTCAGTTTCAAGTTTTGTTAATTTATTAAATAAATTTACTGCTTCTTTTCTAAAATCAATTTTCTCATTTCATTGTCACTAAATGTCTTAAGAATATTCATGATATTACCATAATTATCATGGAAGAACACAAAATCCCAATGAAAGTTTTAACAAATGTATTTGGGAGCGAATTCCTAAAACAGTTTTTGTTGGCATTGAAACTTTGAAATTTGGAGTTATGGATGCTGTAATTTGTTTTAACGATGGATATGTAAGTAGGATTAAAGTCTTTGAAACTCTGGGCATTAAACCAGGATACAACACGGAACGTGCCTTACTTATAATTGATAACAAACGAATTTTTGTGGCTGAACGTATAGTAAATAAAGTGTCATTGGAAGCCAGAAATAAAAGAAGGTCTTTAAAAAGGAAAATGGATAAACAGAATTTAGATGAAGAAAATGAATACCAAGCAGGGAAATATTAATCAAATCTATAATGTAAGGAGAAATTTTTTTGTTAAGTTTTATTATATTTTTTCTCGAATGTTTAATATGTTTAAATTTAGGTACACTTTAAAAAACTATTGTAGCACACACACACATATTGTTCGAAACCTTTTATATATCTAAACAGGATACATGTGCATACAGTGAACAAAATATCTTTTAGTATGTGTCTAATTTTTTGAAAATTGATTTTATATGTAAAAAGAAAATTAAGATTTTCATAATTTTAAGGTTTTATGATTATTTTTAAGAAATTATGCAATTATATATATAATTAGTTAAAAACAGATTCATTATGTTTAATATGTTACTTTATATATATTTGTAAATTTTTTGTATATTCAAAGAATATTTTTGTAAGAAATGGTACCTATACATGAAAATATGTATTACAAGATCTCGAAAATTGTGTTCATGTTAACTAAAACAAAGGGAAAAAAAAAAACATATGAATTTAAAATTACTTTTGTAACTCTAGAAAATGGTTAAGGATTATTATTAGTCATATAAAAATAGGCAAGGAAATACTAATTAAGTGTATAATATGTGAAAATATTTTTTTTTTTTTAGTTTTTTCACTTTTTTTCTCAAAAGCATATTTTTTTGCATTTAGGTACATTTAAAAAAAAACTATTGCACTTTATGATTCCTGATTTTTTTATACTTCTATACAAGATGCCTATGCATATAGTGAACCTAATTTTTTCTATTAAAATAGTGCCTAATTTTTTAAAAATTGTTTATGCATAAAAAAGCAGAAAAATAAAAAAATTTCAAATTTCAAAGTTTCATAATTTTTTTAAAGAAACTATACTAAAATTTTACTAAAAAAGAGTTTCACTGTATTTTATGTATTGTTTTATATATGTGTAAAAAATATTTTGCATAAAAAAGGATACTTTTTTAAAAATGGTACCTAAACATAAGTATATATTACGAGTTCTCAAAAATTATGTATTACTTAAATTAAGTAGTAAAAAAAAAAAACTTTTGAGTAAAAGTTATTTTTGTAGTTCTACAAAATAATTAAATTATCTTTATTATAGACATAAAAATCTAAGCTCTATTGGAAATTTTAAATGATATATGTCTCATAAACAAAGGGTCTTAATTTTTGGCATTTTACTCTTTCGAGCATGTCCTGGTTCCCTTAACAGTTACTAAATGTAAACCCAATTAAGGAAGAATTCTTTTCTTAAGAAATTTTCAAAAAGCCTTTATAATTCTCTTTTGTTGCACTTAAGGTATCCGACTACGTTCGGAACCGTGATTTTGCAAAAGCGTATAAATGGATATTTATGATATTTAGTGTCACTTAGATTAAAAAAAGTATATAAAATTGTTTTAAGAATACTATTACAATAAAAAATTATTTAAGTACAATATTTTGACAAAAAATGAACACAGAATGACCCATTTTCAAAACATTCTCCTTTTATGAAAACTTCTTCTATTATAATAATATTTTGTCTGAACGCTGATAGAAGAAAAAAACGCCGATAATTATTTCACTTGGTAGTAACTCTAAAATTAATATGAATTTTTCAAAAATCTTAGTTCAGACTCTCTGGAGAAGTCTTTACTCTATATGAGCAAAATATTATTATTATAGAAGCATTTTGTATAAAAGGAGAATGTTTTGAAAAAAGATTATTCTAAATTAGTTGTTGGTGCCAGTTGGCGAGAATTCTTTGTATAGGTTGCTCCGAGCCAACTGTTGTAACCTTTTTGTAGACAGTTCGAAAATTGTAGCGACCTCATATGGTTGAGATCCGTTTCGCTTATTAAAAATTGTCAAATTTACAGTCCATTTAGTTATTTTAGTCAACATTTGGTCCGCTCGCAGAGTTATAGAACCGTTGTAGTATCGTTATAATTAATAGTAGTATGTCTAAAGAAGCATTAAAAGCGTTGAATAGAAAGCGTGGAGCTGTAAAAGCTCAGCTTACAAGAATTAAGAACTTCATGAACAATCCTGATGAAAAGGACAAAACATATTTAGAATCCAAACTGGATACCTTAAAAATCTTATGAATTAAGCTAAGTGATATTCGGGATGAATATTATGAAGTAGTAGCAGATGATAGTGATTTGGAATCCCTTGAATCAGAAATCCTGGATTTAGAAGATGATTGCAAAGATATATATATATATCCAGGTAAGAATTAAAAATATTCTTTCAAATATTGATCTGAAGAATAATGCTGTTACATCTTGTGAAAATAGTTTTAAGAACATTAAATTACCAGATATTCAATTGGCACGATTTAATGGTTCTTACCATGAGTGGTTTAATTTTAAAGAACAATTTGTTTCTTTAATGGATTCTAACAATAGTTTAAATGATTCTCAAAAGTTGTATTATTTAAAATCTACACTCACTGGAACTGCTAAAGTTGTTATAACGATTGATGATTCATATACTTCATTATTTGAATGCTTGAAAAAGAGATTTGAGAATAAAAAATTGATAATAAATAGTCATTTCAGTGAAATATTGTCATTTGAAAAACTCACTCACGAATCAGCAAAAAATTTAAGAACTTTAATAGATTGTTGTCAAAAACATTTAAGAGGATTAAAAATGGTAGGATTAGAATTAAACGAATTTTCAGAAGTTCTATTGATAAATTTAATTTTAAGAAAATTTTTTAGATAAGGGAACAAGAAAGACTTATGAGCTCAACTTAGCCTCTACGGAACTGCCTAAGTGGGAGGATTTTATGAACTTTTTGTTAAAACGTTGTTTAATTCTAGAAAATATTCAAGCAAATAATGCAACAGCTTTTCCATCGGAACGAATTTATACAACAAAGTCTTTCCTTGCTAAATTAGATCCGGCTAACTGTGTAATTTGTAAACAACAATCTCATCCTGTATTTAGATGCAAAAAATTTAACGATTTGAGCGTTAATGAAAGATTTAATTCAGTGAAAAGGAACAATCTTTGTGTTAATTGTTTCAGCTCTTCTCATAAAGTGGCTCTATGCAAAAGTTCGAGGAATTGTCCTAATTGTTCTAAGCGTCACAATTCACTTTTGTGTAAAAATTTCGACAGAAATGTGGGTAGCCAAAGGAGTCCAGGTAGCGAAACTCTGCCAAATATGGAACCTAGAATCACCACCCCTACTTTAAATGTAAACAGTGAATGTTTCCAACCGAAGCAAACTGTCGAATCGTTTGAAAACGGAGGGGAATTCGTGGGATATTCTAAAGGTCATTCAACTATGCTCTTAAGCACAGCTGTAGTATATTGTCAAAACAGTCGCGGGGAAGTCTTTCCTCTGCGTGCCCTACTGGACTCGGAGAGTCAAAGTAACCTGATCACACCCACGAGGCTGCCTTGGCTTTGGTGTTGAAGTGTGAAAGAGTAAACACCTCTATTTGCGGTGTTAACGGGACTTCTCAATTTATAAAAAACAAAGTGTCTACTGTTATTTCAAGTAAAAACAGACAGTTTCAGAAATTAAGGGAATTTCTTGTTGTACCGAAAATTACGGGTTTGACTCCAACAAATAAATTAGATATTAGTGGGATAAAAATTCCTGAGTATATTAAGTTATCGGATGAGAATTTCTATTCGCCTGGAAGAATCGATTTGCTTTTATCAAATCAGATTTTCTTTGAAATTCTAAATAGTGGGAAATTAAAACTAGCAGATGGGAAGTTAATATTGCAAGATACAGTATTCTGTTACGTAGCTAGCGGCGTTATGTCACATAATTACACTAAGAAGAGCTATTGTGGACTAGTTACTAATGCAAATGAGCTTAATAATAGTATCAAACGCTTTTGGGAAATTGTCCTGATTTTGAAAATCCTACAATGAGTAGAGAAGAAAAATTATGTGAGGAACACACTTTACGAGTACTTATAATAGAGATGAAACTGGTCGTTTTATCGTGAAAATGCCTCTGTCAAGGAATCCGAGTTGCTTGGGAGATTTTCGAAACAAATGGCATTGCGTAGGCTTAATTCATTGTGGAGAAGATTAGTTCAAGATCCAAAGATATATATATATTGGAATTATATAGAAATTTTATACGTGAATATTTAGAAATGGGACATATGGAAGAAGTAGTGGAAGATGAGGATTCTGCTATTGTGTATTATCTCCCTCATCATGGTGTCTACCGCCAAGAAAGCAAAACAACTCCTTTACGTGTAGTTTTTAATGCATCCTCAATTACTACTTCAGGGGAATCCTTAAATTCTTTACAATTGAATGATGGTGTTATGCAAAGAGATCTCTTTTCAATCTTATTAAACTTTAGAGGTCGCAAATTTGCGGTAACAGCAGATATTAAAAAAAATGTTTAGGATGATTTTGATCGATGAATCCCAGCGTGATTTATTACGTATTGTTTGGAAAGATAAAATTGACAGTCCTGGGAAAATTTTTCGATTAACTACGGTTACTTACGGCACCAAGAGTGCACCATACCTTGCGACAAGATCATTGAAACAGCTTGTCATAGATGACGGCGATAAATATCCATTAGCTGCCGAAGTTATAATGTCTGATGTCTATATGGATGATCTTCTTACTGGTGCAGACGATTTAGAATCTGGAAGAAAACTCCAAGTGCAACTAGTTTCAATGCTAAAGGGTGCTGGAATGGAACTCCACAAGTGGTCAGCTAGTAATCCATTACTATTACCAGACTCAATGTGTCAAGTTAAGGACCTCTCTTATTCTTCTTCAACCGAGACCAAGACCCTTGGACTCTTGTGGAAGCCACATCCTGATTCTTTTTCTTTCAAGATTTCTCCTATGACCTCAAACTGTGACAATCTCATAGTCACAAAGAAATCAGTAATCTCTACAATCGCCAAAATATTTGATCCGCTTGGACTAATTGGACCTGTAATAACCAGGGCCAAAATCTTACTCCAGTCTTTGTGGCAGTTGAAACTTGATATGAATGATCCGTTGCCTTCGAACTTAGTTTCCTATTGGAAATCCTTCATAGATGCTTTGGAATCTATACACTGTCTCGACATCCCACGTTATTGTCTACAAGATAAGTCTATCAGAACAGAGTTGCATGGCTTCTCTGACTCCTCTGAAAAGGCTTACGGTGCTGCACTTTACCTACGATGCATTACAAATCTCTGTTAGGCTCCTGTGCTCCAAATCAAAAGTAGCCCCACTGAAAAGTATTACTATACCCCGATTGGAAATTTGTGGTGCAGTGCTTTTATCAAAGCTTCTTAAAAGAACCCTCGATGCCTGTAAAGTTAATATCAGTCAAATTTACCTTTGGACTGATTCCAGCATTGTACTGGCTTGGATCAAAAAGCCACTTGCTCAACTCAAAACATTTGTGAGAAATCGGGTCAGCATAATTCAGGAACTCACAGAAAGTGATTTTTGGAAACACGTGAATTCTGAAAACAACCCTGCTGACATCCTTTCAAGAGGTATTAGTCCAGATAAAATTCAACATTGTGAACTTTGGTGGTTTGGCCCACCTTTCTTACATCAGTATAAAGAACTGGAACCTTACGATATTACTGCCGTAGAAGGAGATGATCTTTTCCTACAAGAATTGAAAGAAACTTCGGACTTTCCTCTATGTGCCTTATTAAAGAACTTTGAACCACTGGATATAATTAGTAATTGTTCATCATTTACTAAATTGCAGAGAGTAATTGCCTGGTGTAAGCGATTTATTGAAAATGCAAGACATCCAATGTGCCGAACTATGGGACCTTTAAAGAGTAAAGAACTATCAGAATCTTTAAAGTGTATCATAAAAAATATTCAAAGAACTTCATTTTATAATGAAATTTAATATTTAGAAAAGGGAATTCCTCTTCCAAACTCATGTAAATTGTTAAACTTGAACCCCTTTTTAGATGATAGTGGATTACTTCGAGTTGGAGGACGGTTAAGAAACTCCCCTATTCCAAGAAATAAGAAACATCCCATGATAATTCCCACCAACCATAATTTTACTTATATTATTATTAATCATTTTCATATTCTCTATTTTCATATAGGTGCTGAAGCTACCTTAGCAAATATTAGGAATAGTTTTTGGATACCATCCGCAAGAAATGTAGTTAGAAAAATTCTTAGAACAGGCATCACCTGTAGGAAGGTGAGTGCTAAAGGTTCGCAGCAATTAATGGCTGATTTGCCAGCTGCGAGAGTCACTGCTTGCAGAGTTTTCAGTCAGGTAGGTATTGATTATTGTGGACCCTTCCAGTTGAAAACTTTTTCAGGAAAATGCAGGCAGATTAGGAAAGTCTATATTTGTGTTTTTATTTGTTTTACGGTTAAGGCTATCCATTTAGAAATAGTTAGCGACTTAACTACAGAAGCCTTTCTTGCAGCTTTAAAACGGTTTGTGGCTAGAAGAGGGTGACCCATTGAGATCCATAGTGATAATGGTCGGAACTTTGTTGGTGCAAATAATGAATTAAGAAAAATACTTAAAGCATTATTTAAGGATAAGATGGAAGAAAAAATGGATTTTTTGTCTAAAGAACAAATTAAATGGAACTTCAACCCACCTTCCGCACCACATTTTGGTGGTCTATGGGAGGCGGGGGTTAAAGCTTTAAAATACCATTTAAAGAGAGTAATCTGCAATTCAATTTTAAGTCATGAAGAATTTTTAACTCTTGTAGTTCAAATTGAAGCGGTTCTTAATTCTCGACCAATTTGTCCTCTTTCTAATGATCCGAATAATGTTGAAACTTTAACGCCTGCACATTTTCTAGTTGGATCATCATTGGTTGCAGTACCTGATCCTGATTACACTGAGATCCCCATGAACAGATTAAGCCGATGGCAATTGGTACAAAGGATGAACCAGCATTTTTGGCGCAAATGGTCTTCAGAATATTTGAATAGACTGCAACAGAGACCCAAATGGTGTAAGGGCAATGTAGGTTTCAAAGAAGGGGACTTGGTATTAGTCAAACCTTCAGAGAATTCAGATAGTTTAAAATGGCATTTGGCACGAATTTTAAAATTGCACCCTGGTAAAGATAATATAGTCAGAGTAGTAACTTTAAAGGATAAACAGGGAATTTATAAAAGACCTGTTACTAAAATTGCCAATTTACCATATGTAAATTGAATTTGTCATCATAAATGAATTTATAATTATTGTGTATCTTTATATATATATATATATATTATATTGAATTGTAATTGTTATTTTCATGTATTCTTATTGTATTATTGTAACTTTAGTAATATTTCTATAATGTAAACTTTTTTGTTGAATGCCTTCGTCATTGCAAGACGGGGCAGGATGTTGGCGCCAGTTGGCGAGAATTCTTTGTATAGGTTGCTCCGAGCCAACTGTTGTAACCTTTTTGTAGACAGTTCGAAAATTGTAGCGATCCCATATGGTTGGGATCCATTTCGCATATTAAAAATTGTCAAATTTACAGTCCATTTAGTTATTTTAATCAACATTAGTTTTTTTTCCAAAATAATGTATTTAAAAGAATTTTTTGTCATAATGTCCTTAAAACCATTTTATACATGTATTCTTATCTAAGTGACACTAAATATCCTGAAAATTATCCATTTATGCGCTTTTTTAAAATCACGATTTTGAACATAGTCGGATACACCTTAAGGCTCAAAATTTTTATATCAATAAACGTACCGAACAATCTGAAACGATGGAAAATCCTAAAAAATTACAAAAAGAACTTTTGAAAGAATAGCAAAGATGAAATAAAAGAAAGAAAAAGAATGTCATAAAAGTAGTAAAAACTATTTCTTTTTAAACTCACAAAAAAGGGCAGAAAAAGTATGTTTGTATTTTTCGTTTCAAATAGGTTTTTCATAAAATTATACATAAACTAGTTAATCATACACAAATAAAGCAATCACACATAAAGAAACGGTCTGAAAGAGTTTTATGAATCAATTACACTATATATATATATATATATATATATATATATATATATATATATATATATATATATCAGTGGCGTAATGGAGAACATTTGGGCCCCCCTGCAAAATCAGGTTTTGTGCCCCCACGTTGAATTTTACAAAGATTAGGCACTTGGGTCAGTCAGGCTTTGGACCCCTTAAAACCCTGGGCCACCCCGCGATGCGGGGGTTGCTGGGGTGTACGTTACGCCACTGATACATACATATATATAATTAGAGTATATTTATGAAATCTCAGTTGCACAACTTAAACCGTGTTTTTACTCAATTCATTTATTCCTTATTAATGCTTTTCTTACGAATTTTTTTCAGCAAAAGAGAAAAGGTGTTATCAAATTGTGCTATAAATTGAACTTAACTATTTATCGGGAATAACATTTACGTTCCTGGGATTGTAGCCACATTCAACCTTTTCATTAAAATAGACTGACAAGATAATTGGGTATCAGAAAATTTTAACTCCCTGCTGTTTACCGAAAATGAACGCTTTTTACTTTTTAATAATTACATGAGCTGCTTGTGACAGTTTAGCAGGAGAAAATAGTTTAGTTTTATATATATCAATACAATAGTTTAGTTTTATCAATCAGGGTGAAAAACCCAGCTGAAAATTGATTCCATGTCCTATCATTTAATTTTAAAAATTCTCTTTTATTTATTGTAAGAAATGTTTTAAAATGGTTAGTTTCGAGAACAACAGAAGACATCGTGTGTAGGAGAGCGAAATTTACTGCAATTTTTTCGATTTTTATTCCATTCAATATAAATAGAAAAAAAATTAAATCTTCCACAAACACATTTATTGCAGACCCAATAACAATAATAATTTTGTTATGAATCCATAGTAACTGTCAGAGGACTTCGTTGCGAATAATTTTTTAATTTGTCTCGCGCTGAAGGGTTTCGTAAACTTTTCTTGCGTTGTATTTTCTTAAATGAATTTTTTTTTTGCTCGGAAGATATATTATTACTAAAACAAGGTTATAAAAATGTTAGAAATATTTTTTAAAGTATTGTATTGTTGTAAAATATTGTTTCGTCAAAACATAGACGTAGCTCATTTGGACACGTGCTCTGCACTTAAGAACTCAGACTGTGTTGTAAAAAAGTATTGCATAGCTCGTTGCCTAACACAGTGTTTCTCAAACATCGGGGCGCAGTATTCCTGCGAAAGGGGCGCGAGCATATTGAAAATAAAAGGTTTAAAAAAATAATTTTTTGGAATGAAGAAAACAACAAAATGCTTTCTGACTTAATAAAAAATGCACGTTTACACTGATATAATTTATATATATATCATCTGGTGATCATTAAAAATAAAACATTCCACTTCAAACGTTCATTAGCTATCTTTGATCCTATCACCAAAAAAAAAAGACATTTTATTTGATTTACTGTAATCACACGATGAGAGAGTTTTTTATTACGTTTCTTTTAATCCCCTAAACCAGTGCTTCTCAAACTTTCAATACTGGCGCCCCCCTTTTCAATCACAATTTTTATCGCGCCCCCCTTATACCTTAATAATGTACTGAATGCAATAATAATGCACTTTGACGCTAAAGCTACAATACGCGATCTTAATTATAAACCATACAAATTAATAACATAAGTATTAAATTTTGTATACGTTACTTTAAAGCTAAAAAAAAATTAAGTAATAGGATAGTTATTATGTTATTTTTTCTTTCTCTAATTTTGAAATTGAACATATTGCAAAATGCGGTTGCTGCTTAGAAGACAAAATATAGATATCAGCTAAATATAGAAAAAGAACTTAGAGGATTAATTTCTAATCATAAGCATTAATTAAAAAAACTTTGCTTTGCAAGACAAGCCCATGGAAGTCGTTAATACTTATTAATCTTATTCTTAATTTAATATTAATTAATTAGTTATAAAATACTCTGTGCAACACTGATACATTAAAAGTATACCGGCTGAAGTGCCCGCTCTTTGCATGAGTTCATTTATAAGAAAATAAACATTATTGATATCATAGCTGAAATGCAAGGAGAGTAAAGCCAAGTGCGTGACAATGTTTACAAAAACGTAAAATGAATGCTCAAATTTTCATTAGTTTTAAGTGAATTGTAATTATAAGTCTCACAGAATTAGCATTTATAATTGATGTTAAAGAATGAACAATAATATAAAATTTCGATGAAGAATAATTGTATTGTTTTTAATATTTAAAGTGAAAAGACTTCAACATGTTTTAACCCGGGAGCAGGCGCGCACTCGATGCGGTCGAGCGGGGTTATTGAGTCACCCCAATTTTGTTTTTCTTTATAATTATTTTATTGTACACGATACAAATCGCGCTTTCAGCGAATAATTTAATTAAGAGAAAGTAAACTTACCTACTTTCAAGGACTTTTCAATTTTTCTTCGTTAACAAATAAACAGTTTTCTCAGGATTAAGGATATCTTGTTCTGTGTGTTTCGCGCGACCACTTCCGGGTAAAAAGTGTATTCATCATGATAATATGCATGTTGCTCCTAAAAACAATTGTGTAAAACGTTTTTCGTTATGCTTTATATGTTTGAGATATGTTTATATGTATCATAAAACTCCTTTACATGGGAAAAAGCGCAACAGAGAAAAATACATTACTTACAATTTCCCTAAATGATAAACAAACATAAGAGAGGGGTCATAACTAACTGTACCAATAACTTAGGTCAAACAGGTTATCAGCAAAAACAGATTACAGCTATAATATGCAGTATTTCAAAAATAATCACAGTGATGAATTTTTTGTGTTCCTAAATTTTTTCGATTCTGGGTCTGGGATTTGTTTTTTCTCTGAAAGAACAGTATGTTATGATTAAAAAGGAAACGTAATAAAAATCTCTCATCACGGGATTACAGCAAATCAAATAAAAGTTTTTTTATTTGGTTATAGGATCAAAGATAGCTAATTAGGTATTGAAGGCGTTTTTATTTTTGATGACTTAATATCGCGTGCCTATAAATTATATCAGAGTAAAAGTGTATTTTTTATTATGTCTGAAAGTATTTTGTTTTAATTCATTCCAGTAAATTAATTATTTTTTTAAATCTTTCATTTTCGATATGCTCACGCCCCCCTTGTAAGGTTATCGCCCCCCAAGGGGGCGCGCCCCACAGTTTGAGAAACACTGCCCTAAACTACAATTTTTAACTATCATATATTGGAACTTCAAACTTACTGGTATGTTTCACTCCATCTGTTTTTCTTTTAGGAAAGTTGTAAATAATATTTTTTGTTACTTTTTTCCCATGTGAATGAGTTATATGATACATGGATAAGCATATTGAGTACTTTGAAGGATTATTCGGCCAACATATAATGCATAACGGAAAATTTTTTACGCAATTCTTTTTTAGAACTAATATCCATATGTTTTATTGAATACACTTTTAACACGGGATCGTTCGCGCGATGTGCGTAATCATCTGATGTTCACGAAATCGTTAATTCTGGTAAAACTTTTTATTTCTTACCAATGATCTTGACAGAGTATTCTCCAATAAAACAGTCTTAATGGGAACTAAAATGAATTTATCACATTTTGCCCTCTTTTTTTAGGGAGTTGCAAACGTTTTTTTTATAATCAAGTTAATAGTTTTGATCGAGTTCCCTGCGTGACCACTTTTGTTCAAAAATATTTTCTATGAACATGTTTTATGTCCTTTATTAAAGGCACGCAGATTTGGAGCATTTTCATTAGTTATATTGGATTTTTTCTCAAAAAATCAAAGAAAAATTGAAAAGTCCTTGAAAGTAGGTAAGTATGTTTTCTCTAAAGAAATTATTCGCTGGAATTGTGATTTGTATCATGTATAGGAAAAATAATTATAAAATAAATTATAGTTTAAAAACAAACTAAAAAAATACGCTTTTGTAGTGAATCGAACTAAAAAGTAAAAATATAAAAATATATATTACTTAAAAGTAACATATTGTTACGAATTTAGTCTTATTCTAATTGTTTCTACTCATTTGTGTTCATTTTTACAGTTTAATTTGTCGTATCTAATGTGATTTCAACCCTGTTTACCTGTAATATCATTTCCACTGCATTGCACGGCCCCCATGCTTTAACATTGGTATAAATGGTAAACTCGCCAAATATTGCAGCTAGCGCCAAGTTGGCGACGGATTTGGCGACTTAATTTTTGGCGCCAAATTTGGCGATATATCGCCAAATTTGGCGATATGTCGCCGAATGTGGGCGATAAGCTTGGCGACCATGGCAACCCTGCTCCTAATAACCCTGTCTGGCAACCCTATCGCGGTATTGTATTACTGTATTGAGCTTTTCTCGTACGCTCCGGATTTTTGCTAGATCTTTCTATTTCTCGATTATTCTGGCAAGTGCCAGAGGTTTCTGACCGAAAGGTATAAAACGGCCCGAGCCGGCTAGTCAGTCAGTCAGATCTCAGCTTTCAAGCAAGTGCTACCTCTCTGTGTTTTAAAAGAGAGACGATTGCATAGTGAGTGTGTTATTGTTTTTATTGAGTTATTATTTTTTTGTGCTGAGTGTTTACTATTGCTGTTGTTAGTGTATTACATCTGTGTTATCAGTATTTTCATCGATTGTACGTGACTTTCTCGAACTGTTCTACAATTTGTGGAGGACTGTTTTGGCAAAGAATAAAATTGTTTTTTGGATCCCGCTCTTCGGCTTCAATCATTTCGAACCCCCGAAAACGCAACAATTGGTGTCAGAAGTGGGGTTGAATGCCAACAACAAGAGCGATGGAGGCCCAGTTCCAGACTCTTCTAGAAAAATTGACTGAAATGAAATCGGAGTTGACCGCCAGCATGAATGTCAATATGGGCGAAATGAAATCGGAGTTGACCGCCAGCATGAATGCTGTTCGTGAGTGTCACGAGTTTTAATAATATGACGGACCAAGTCTTTCCGACTAAAATTTTAATAAAACCAAAAAAGGTAACAGAAGTTATTGTGGGTTTCGATGTAAACAAGTTATTACCCACGTCAGCAAATACTGAAATCTTTCAGCTTCTCCGACCATATAGTCCGGTTGGCAGGTGCGCACGCAGGCATCTTCACGCATACGTCATACTCGCAGTCATCATTACGCAGGCGTCAACATCCCGCCCGGCCTTGCTATGTCCACATGCAAGAACTTAACAATTTGTATCTTAACAAAAAATACGCAATAAATTTTAAACATGAATTAATACTAATAAATATTAAGTGAATATCAAATTTCAGCAGAGAGAATTAGCTTAAGTTCTCAAATAATAAAATACATAATAATACATAGTAAATAATTTGATACACGAGAATACCAAAAATTCTAACAATAAATTCCAAGTTAATAATATCATAAATAACCATACACATTTAATTTTCAATAGGCAGTATGCTCAACCTATTTCAGATCGTTTGAACTGATTTAGTTATTCTCTGCCAAACATTTAAACGATTTGATTCGCATTGCAACAGAGACGGTTCCACTATAGCTGTGATCGGTCTCCCGATTAAAAGTGAGCTGGGGTAAAAAACCTCCAAATCATCTACGTCAGATGAAAGTGGCGTAAGAGGTCGAGAGTTCAAAATTGCTTCAATTTGCGTTATTAAAGTCAATAATTCTTCATAACTAAATTTTGAGTTTCCTGCAACGCGTTTAAAATGATATTTTAAAAATTTTATATTAGCCTCCATAGACCTCCCCAGTTTGGGCTTCTAGGGGAATAAATGACCATTCAATGCCTTCTTCTGCGAAAAACGCAAATAAAGACTCTTCTCTATCTCTTACTAACTTAGACAAAGCTTTTATTTCTCGATTAGCGCCTATCATGTTAGTACCATTATCCGAAAATATTTTATGACACTTACCCTTCTTGAAATAAATTTTCAATGCAGCAATTAAAGCTTGCGAAGTTAAGTCGCTGATTATCTCTAAGTGAATGGCCTTTGTTACAAGGCAAATAAATATACAAACATAAACTTTAATTTCAGGACCTTTCCTCTGATATTTATTTTTGATAAAGAAGGGTCCACACAAATCAATTCCAGTTGAATTAAAGACCTTTTCGGGAGTTATTCTTTCTTTTGGCAAATCGCCCATTTTTTGAGAACAAATTTTAGGATTAAATTTAAAGCAAATTACACAGTTATGCACAACTTTTCTGCAAATATTTCGCCCGTGAATTGGCCAATATTTAAGTCTAACCTGATAAAGTAAATGTTGGGGCCCAAGATGAAAATATTTCTCATGGTAGTATTTAACAATAATTATAGTTAGTTTACTTTTCGCAGGAAGCAATATAGGATGTTTACTCGAATAAGGAAGTCGAGAGTGTTTCAGTCTTCCACCTACTCTAATGATTCCCTTATCATCTAAAAATGGGGATAAATTTAAAATCTTACTTTTATTACAAATGTCATCACCATTTTGCATAGCTCTAATTTCCTTATAGAATGAGCTAAGCTGTACTTGTTTCATTAAATAAATTTCTTCTTCTTTCATCTCATCTGAAGTAAGAGGTCCCGTTTTTCTTGTTAGTTGATTTCTAATGTTAAATAGAAACCTGTAAAGAAAAACTTAACACTCGAACGATAGTTAGAAACTTATTACTACGAGAAAGTAAATGATCAAAAAATGTTTGATTAAAGTTTAAAGTCAATACAGTATGTTCTTTAGAGTCCTTTGATTTTAGTTCAGGCAAATAATCTACTTCATTCAGTTCCGGGCACTCAGAGACAGTTTTGGGAGTTCGTCAGTTCTTAGGAAGGCTGGACCAGTCCACCATTTGTTGTTGGAAATAAGTGTATCAACACTAAGTCCCTAGACAAGAAATCTGAGGGATTGTCTTGTCCTGAGCAATGAAACCAAGAATCAGGATCAGTTAGCTCGGAGATCTCCTGCACTCTGTTAGCCACGAATTGTTTCCATCTTTTAGAAGAGCCTTTAATCCAGAATAGGACTATTTTGGAGTCTGTCCAGTGGAACACTTTGCACTCCTTTTTCTTGCGGACGATTTCTTGAACCCTTGAACTCAATCGAGCTGCTACTAAAGCTCCCAGGAGCTCAAGTCGAGGCAAAGTAACTGCTTTCAGGGGTGCCACCCTCGTTTTTGAAGTGATGAGATTTACGAGCACTTCATTTTGTTTTCTTACTTTCACGTAGCTGCTGCACCATAAGCGAGTTTAGAGGCATCGCAGAATATGTGAATTTCAATGAGGTCACTTACCTCATCATTCGTTGAAT
Organism: Trichonephila clavipes; assembly: GCA_019973935.1. Classification (NCBI taxonomy): domain Eukaryota; kingdom Metazoa; phylum Arthropoda; class Arachnida; order Araneae; family Nephilidae; genus Trichonephila; species Trichonephila clavipes. The sequence goes on from BMAU01014135.1 coordinate 65,548, forward strand.
CAAGAACTAACCTTGGAATTCTAAGATTATCTAATAGGGGCAGTTCTTTACACCAAATTAACCACTTTTCCTTTACCTTTGGGGGTAAAATTTCATCCCAAGTTATTTTTTTTATCCAAAGTTCTTGTATGAGACATTTTATTCTTATAGTAAAGGGTGAGAGCAATCCCAGGGGATCAAATATCTTCCCTATTGTTTGTAACATAAATCTTTTAGTATTTTCGTTTATCGAAGCAATTCCAGCAAACCTTTAGTATCCAACGTCAGACAGTCATCTAGAGTTTGCCAAGCCATGCCTAACACTTTTGTTTTGTTTGTTCCTAACCTGATGGATGCATCCATAGGATGTGTGTCAAAACCTTCAGCCGCCCACTGAGCCATTAAAACGGTATCATTGCTGATCCATTTTCGCATCTCCATCCCTGCTTCTTTCATAATATTCTTAGCGTGGCGAGACATGAAAAGAGCTTCCTCTCGAGTATCCTGTCCCGTAATCCAATCATCCACATACATGAAAGAATCTAAATGTTGTACAGTTATGGGATGAATTTCGTTATATTTCTCAATGTGATATTTGATTGTTGCTGCTAGTAGAAATGGACTAGAATTAACTCCAAATATCACCCTGTTAAATCTATAAACTTGCAAAGTGAGCTTTTCCCAATACGTGGATTACTATCTGTCCATAAAAACCGTACAAAATCTTTATGTTTATCCGCCAAGCAAATTTGAAGAAAAGCCTGACGAATATCCGATGATATTGCAACTCGATTTAGCCTGAAATTAATTAAAACATCTAAAAGATTAGGATTCAAATTAGGTCCAGGCCACAAGCAATCGTTCAGTGATAGTTCGTTAGCTTGGTGTGAAGCTGCATCAAAAACAATACGAGTAGAAGTAGTAACACGACCCTCCTTTTTTATCGCTTGGTGTGGTAAGAAATACATTGGTTTGTGTACATTAATTTCAGTATCATTGACCTTTTCTATGATTCCTTGATTCAAATAATCTTGAATCGTTTCTTTGTATTGAGTGTAAAGGGTTTTATCTCTTCGTAACCTTCCCCATAAACTCTGGAAACGTTGCTTTGCCACAGAAATGTTATTCGACAATTCGTTCCAATGTTTACGAAAAGGTAATTCAACCACATACCGATTATTATTATATTGTACAGTTTCCTTAAAAATATTCATAGCTTGGTCATCTTTCCGATAGCTAGGGTCATCTTTTATGCCAAGGGATTCGAGCTCAAAAAACAGCTTTAATGTATCATCAACCGAATCATTATCTTTAAGAAAGTAACATGAGAAGTTATTAGTATTGGTTTCCTGGAGTCGTCCTCCAGCAATCCATCAAATTCAGTTTCCCTAAACAACAATTCTTTATTTACTTTATATACGTTATCTTTAATTATTCTAAAGAAAATATCCGCATTCAGTAAAAGCGTGAATTTCCTTAGCTTCGTAAAAATAGGGATCTGATAATTCTAAAAAATTCAGGAATTTTATTTCGAAACATCTAACGTAACACTTGGTGTCAACCCGGTAATTTTTTCAGTCACAAAAATTCTACGTTTTCTCTAAAAGTACCACTTTTATTAGAAATTAAAGTATTAGTTTTTACCCTTTAAGTTTTGTTTTAATGAATTGAGTCCTGAAACTGAGGAATTTATCTTTTTTCTATTGCAATACCAAGAAAATCACACATTTTTCTGGATATAATATTAATGTTAGACGCTGAGTCAAAAATGACGGGACATTTTAGTTCTCGGCCTTCATTATTTCGTAAGAAAACGCTACCAGTCGATATTAACACGTTCTTTCTATGTTGAGAAGCAGTGCTACTCAAAACTGTGTTCTGTGTGGAAGAATCCACCACATTCGATTCCCGGTCCTCCGGGTTAGTTAGTACTGGAAGTTCGGCAGAGGGAATAACCCATTTTTTTCGGTCATCTATTGCCGCAGTACAGAGGGAGCGAGAATGTTTTTGCCACATGGGCACACATACGTCGAAGTACATTGCATCCTTTTTTGTGGTTTTTCGCAAACACAGTTCACATAACTTATGCAGACGGACTAAATCTAATCGTTTTCGGGGGTTCAATTCTAGAAACCTTTTGCATCGAAATATCGGATGTAAAGTTTTTATCCTTACAAACTATGCAACTCTTGTTTTCAACAGATCGATTCATTAAAAGGTTGGTTTTGTCTTAAAGGATAAGTTAGATTTTCTTAATATCGTTTTTGTTTCGACAATACAATTTTTATCTACGGATAAAGAATGGTTTCGCGTTGTTCTAAAAATGCAATAAATTCATCAAATGTGGGAACATCTTTTGCTTTTAAACTCAGTTCGAAATTTTTTTCGTGATTCATTATCCAATTTCTTTAGCATAATATTTAATAAAAATACATTAAATAAATTATTTTGCTCATAGTTTAGTAATTTTAGAGCCCGTAAGTTTTTTTTTTTAATGCAATCAATCATTTCACGAATTTCTTTCGGATTCTCACGTTCTATCTTCTTAAAATTTAATATTTGTTGCACATGAATATCGACAATCAATCTTTTGTTATCATATCGGGATTCGAGTGCTTCATACAATGAAGAAAATGTATCGAAAGTGGAGGCAAATTCTTTAACTTCATTTGATAGACAGGAATTCAAATAATACAATTTCTGTGACTGAGTCAGTTGTTCGTTAGTTGTAATTAAATCGTCAAATTGGGATTTAAAGTTACTAAATTGCTCATATTTTCCCGAAAAGGTGGGAAGTATTATAGGTGGAATTTTGTTTGAGCAAAAGTTCCGTTTTCGTATTTGTTTTTCAACTGCAGTCACAGACAATGATACATTAATTGAGTTAATCAATTTTTTTAACTCTTACCTCCAAATCGTCCAGACGTGTTTCACATTTGTATAAATCTTCTTCGAATTCCGCTTCTTCTGTTGGGTTTGCGGTTTCTAATCAAAAAAGTAGCTCCTTCAATTCTTCAATTTTCCTCTGGAGTTGGTCAATTTTCTTGAGTTTGACCTGCAGCTCGGTGATGTCAACATGTTCGGACACGTTGTCCATGACGGTTGCTATTCTAGTAATACTTCCTTTTAAGGAAGTTTTAGCTTTGTTTAATTTTAAAATATCCATCGCGCTTTAGTTCGTGACTCACGGGCCGACAGGACCAAAAAATGTTCGTGAGTGTCACGAGTTTTAATAATATGACGGACCAAGTCTTTCCGACTAAAATTTTAATAAAACCAAAAAGGTAACAGAAGTTATTGTGGGTTTCGATGTAAACAAGTTATTACCCACGTCAGCAAATACTGAAATCTTTCAGCTTCTCCGACCATATATAGTCCGGTTGGCAGGTGCGCACGCAGGCATCTTCACGCATACGTCATACTCGCAGTCATCATTACGCAGGCGTCAACAAATGCCAATATGACTGAAATGAAATCGGAACTGACCGCGAACAAGGAAGAGTTGAAAAGTGATTTGAAGGGCATTGGCGACAAATTGACGACTATGGACAAGAAATTTGAAGAAATGGAAGGAAGAATCGAGTCAGTTGAAAATAAATTCGAAGATATGGAGAGCAAACTAGAGGCGAAAATTTTCGAAAAGGTAGAAGAAGTTTCCATCTCGTTCAGGAAAGACCTAGAGAAATTGAAGCAGAAAGTCATGACTGGTCAAGGGGATGAATTTAAGTTTCAAGCTCCTTTTTCCAAGCCTTCCATCAAGCTTTCTACTTATGACGGAAAGTCCTCTTGGCAGGTGTATAAGACCCAATTCTCCATAGTGGCGGATGCAAACCAGTGGGACTCCCAGACCAAGGCCTGCCAGTTAGCTGCTTCTCTTCGAGCCGACGCTGCTGACATTTTGCAAACTTTGCCGGAAACACAGCGGCTGGATTTCGACGCTCTCGTTAATGCTCTGGAGTTACGCTTCGGAGAGAAATGTGTGAAGGATTACAGCAGACTCCAGCTGAAGTCACGGCAGCAGAAAGTGTCCGAAACTCTCCAAGAACTGGCGACGGACGTCGAGAGGCTTTCTCACTTGGCGTTTTCTGACTGTCCAACTGAAGTAAAGAGAAGTCCTGGCGCTGCAACACTTCATCGACGGGGTGCGTGATCCGGAAATCCAGAAAGCTCTCCGAATGGCGGATCTCAAGGACTTAAAGGGGGCCCTAGTGTTTGCTATGAAATTCGAGGCAGCCCAGCAAGCAACACGAAAGGACAGACATCCCATACGAGCCGTCAACGAATCGGACACGTCGAACTCAAGTGTGGAGCGGTTAGAGCGACAGATGAGAAGCTTCTTGAATAGAGTTGAGTCTTTGATGTCCCAGAAAGCAGACGGGAAGAAGACCCTTAAATGCTGGAACTGCGGTCGAGAAGGGCATCTGCAGAGAAGCTGCCGGGCACGCCAAGGCGCTGAAACTAATAAGCGCCTTCAGAAGGAGGTGTCGGAAAACTAATTAATGACCATCTCGTGGTTCGGAGGTTGCCAGATTTTGGAAAGCCCCACATTCCAGTGTGTCAAATTTCGACAAAGAGTACCGGTGAGAATGGAATTTTTATAATGGGACATGTTAACGAGCTTCCCTGCAACATGATCATCGATACAGGAGCCAATGTGTCTATCATTCGGAACGATCTGGCTCAAAAATTAAAAGAGAAACTTATCTGGACCCCACCCCGCGTGGTGCTACAGACCGTGACGGGGGAAAAGATTGATATTCACGGAAAATTAAAAGTCAAGATCCAGTTTGGAGACACTACCTACCAACATGCTGTGTATGTCGCAGATATTGCAGACCCTTTCATTCTCGGACTGGACTTTCTAAAAGGAGCATGGTTTCACTCTAGACTTCAACAAGAACGAATTACGTTCCATACACGAAGAAGTCACTATATTCAAAATTGAACACAGGACAGAATCTATTCGACAGGTAACCGCTAACGAGAATATTACCATTCCCCCAAGGACTGAAATCATAGTACCTGGATACATCGGTAACGATGTGAGTTTCAACTCTGGACTAATTGGATCTGCGGAAAATAAAGCGAATGGATTGCTAATAGCTTCGACGCTAGTGGACCTTTCCAGAAAAACTATCCCGGTAAGAATTTGCAACGTAACTGAAAAATCTAGAGTGTTCCAGAAAGGTGAAGTGTTGGCAACCTGCAGTCCAGTAACGTGTGTCTGCAAAAGTTCGAGCTTGCTCTATCCAACTCGCCTCAACGGTTGACTCCCGACCTTCTAGAAAATGCTGAATTGTCCCCCGAACAGAAAAGCTCCGCAGAAAGACTGTTCCAAGAATTTGAAGACGTGTTTTTCTAGAAACAGTAGCGATATTGGCCATACTACAGTGACACAGCACAGAATTGATACAGCAGACCATCCGCCGATTAAACAGCACCCAAGACGCTTGCCGTTCACTAAACAGGAAGAGGTCGGAACACTACTACGAGAGATGCAGGAAAATGACATCATAGAACCGTCTTCGAGTCCGTGGGCATCTCCAATCGTCTTGGTTCGTAAGAAAGATGGCTCCACAAGATTTTGCGTGGACTATCGAAAACTTAACGACGTCACCAAGAAGGACAGCTACCCTCTTCCAAGGATAGATAACACCCTGGATACCCTTTCCGGTCATAAATGGTTCTCGACTTTAGATTTAAAGAGCGGATACTGGCAAGTGGAGATCCATCCCGAAGATAGAGAAAAACAGCATTCACTTCCGGCCAAGGACTATGGCAGTTCAAAGTCATGCCGTTCGGGCTCTGCAATGCGCCAGCTACTTTCGAGCGCCTGATGGAGACCGTGCTAAAGGGTCTGACTTTTGAAGCTTGCCTTATTTACCTGGATGACGTCATAATAGGAGGGCGTACGTTTGAAGAACATCTTCAAAATATCCGGAAGGTGTTATCAAAATTAAGCGACGCTAACTTGAAGCTAAACCCTTCGAAATGCAAGTTCTTCCAGAAAGAAGTCAATTATCTGGGACACATCATCTCTGCAGAAGGTGTTCGTACGGACCCCGAAAAAGTGTCCGCCGTAAAGAATTGGAAACGCCCTGAAAACCTCCGTGAGCTGCGAAGCTTCCTGGGACTATGTACTTATTACCGAAAGTTTGTGAAAGGGTTCTCTAACATCGCAAGACCCTTGCACAAGCTAACAGAAAGTAAACAAAAGTTTCAGTGGACAAAAGAATGTGAAGATTCCTTCCTCCAGCTTAAAGAAGCTTTGACGTCTTCACCGATCTTAATATATCCACAACCGGACAAGCCATTTATCTTGGACACTGATGCCAGTAATGAGAGTGTCGGAGCAGTATTATCTCAGGAAATAGATGGCCAGGAACGAGTCGTAGCTTATTGGAGTAAGTGTTTATCGAAACCGGAAAGAAATTATTGTGTCACTCGAAAAGAGCTACTGGCTATTGTGAAAGCCATCGAGCATTTCCATCACTATCTCTATGGCCAAAAATTTCTTCTACGTACCGATCATGCCTCTTTAACCTGGCTAATGAATTTTAGAAATACTGAAGGCCAGGTAGCCAGATGGATACAACGGCTCAACGAGTATTACTTTGACATCAGACATCGTAAAGGCTCCTCGCATGGAAATGCTGATGCCCTTTCAAGAAGACCATGCCCAGAAAATTGTCGTCATTGTTCCAGAGTAGAGACCAAATATGACTATGCTATACGCCAGATAACAACTTCAACAGCGACGCCACCCGATCCCTGGAGTGACGAGAAAGTTCGAGAAGACCAGATGGCGGATCCTGATATTAAACCCTTATAGAGTTTTTGGAGTCCTCCAGCAACAAACCAAGTTGGCAGGACATCTCGGCTTATAGTCCTACAACTAAGCAGTATTGGGCCCTCTGGAATTCTCTACATCTCAGGAATGGTGTTCTATACCGAAAATTCGAATCAGAGGATGGAAAGACATTCAGGTGGCAATTAGTACTTCCTCGATCTCGTATCCCAGAGGTACTCAAAGAATTGCATGGCAGCCCAACAGGAGGTCATTTCGGCGTCATGAAAACTTTGCACCGAGTTCGAGAGCGATTCTTCTGGGGTAAAGTGAGAGCTGACGTGGAACAGTGGTGCAAGTCCTGTGATGCCTGTTCAGCTCGGAAGGGGCCAAAAAGATACGTAGCCGAGGGAAGCTGCATCGCTACAATGTTGGAGCACCCTTTGAACGTATCGCTTTCGATATCCTGGGACCTCTGCCAAGGACTGCGTCTGGTAATAAGTACCTACTTGTTGTCATGGACTACTTCACGAAATGGCCCGAAGTGTACCCCATTCCGGATCAGGAAGCCCCCACCGTAGCGGAGGCTGTAGTGCAGCACTGGATATCGAGATATGGGGTACCTCTTCAACTTCATTCCGATCAGGGAAGAAATTTCGTCTCTGCGGTATTGAAGGGGGTCTGTGAACTACTCGGAATTGACAAGACCAAGACCACACCTTTGCACCCACAGTCAGATGGTATGGTGGAGAGGTTTAATCGTACCATCCTGAATAACCTCTCACTGATGGTCTCCAAGAACCAACAAGACTGGGACCAGAAAGTTCCTCTCTTTCTGCTAGCGTACCGCAGCGCCGTTCACGAGACTACCGGATATTCACCATCCCAGATGCTTTTTGGCCGAGATCTTCGTCTCCCTTGTGACCTGCTGTTTGGTCGCCCTCCGGATACACCTTCATCGCCTGAGGAGTACGTGCAGAATCTCCAGGCACGTTTTGAAGATGTACACAATTTGGCTCGAGAACGGATCAACCTGAGGACGGAGAAGATGAAGACTCGGTACGACACAAAAGCCACAGGACATCAATTCAAGGAAGGTGACAAAGTGTGGTTCTACAACCCGACTCGACGCAAAGGACTTTCTCCTAAGCTACAATCGCATTGGGACGGTCCTTATACAATTTTAAAGATAATAAACGACGTCGTAATCCGGATCCGTAAGTCAACGAATTCGAAGCCTAGAGTCGTTCATTACGACAGGCTTGCTCCATATTATGGCCATAATTCTTAGTGTGTCAATTATTGTGTAATTTATTTTGACCATGGTCTTGTATAAATAAGTTAGTGTGTAAATAATCTTGTAAATAATTTTGTTTGTTGTTTTGTAAGTGTTTATTTTCTACTATGCATTACGTGTTTATTTTGTACTATGCATTAGGTGTTTATTTTGTACTATGTATTACATGTTTATTATTGCATATTCATTTAATTGTTTTTAATCAATTGCTTTATTATTATGTTAACGTCTGATGAAGGGTTGTACTGCCCGGGACGTGCAGTTCTTGAGAGGGGGGCAATGTTACGAATTTAGTCTTATTCTAATTGTTTCTACTCATTTGTGTTCATTTTTACAGTTTAATTTGTCGTATCTAATGTGATTTTAACCCTGTTTACCTGTAATATCATTTCCACTGCATTGCACGGCCCCCATGCTTTAACATTGGTATAAATGGTAAACTCGCCAAATATTGCAGCTAGCGCCAAGTTGGCGACGGATTTGGCGACTTAATTTTTGGCGCCAAATGTGGGCGATAAGCTTGGCGACCATGGCAACCCTGCTCCTAATAACCCTGTCTGGCAACCCTATCGCGGTATTGTATTACTGTATTGAGCTTTTCTCGTACGCTCCGGATTTTGCTAGATCTTTCTATTTCTCGATTATTCTGGCAAGTGCCAGAGGTTTCTGACCGAAAGGTATAAAACGGCCCGAGCCGGCTAGTCAGTCAGTCAGATCTCAGCTTTCAAGCAAGTGCTACCTCTCTGTGTTTTAAAGAGAGAGACGATTGCATAGTAAGTGTGTTATTGTTTTTATTGAGTTATTATTTTTTTGTGCTGAGTGTTTACTATTGCTGTTGTTAGTGTATTACATCTGTGTTATCAGTATTTTCATCGATTGTACGTGACTTTCTCGAACTGTTCTACAATTTGTGGAGGACTGTTTTGGCAAAGAATAAAATTGTTTTGGATCCCGCTCTTCGGCTTCAATCATTTCGAACCCCGAAAACGCAACAATATACAAAATTTAATGATTATCTTGTTAATTTTTACCGTTTATAATTATAATCGTATTGTAGCTTTAGCACCGCACCCCCTAAAATGCATTATTATTGCATTCAATACATTAGTATTTTGGGGGGGCGCGATAAAATTATGATTGAAAGTTGGGTCACCAGTAGTTAAAGTTTGAGAACTACTGGCCTAATAGAATGATGGTCAATAGTGAAGAAATTGATAAATAAGTAAATAAATTTAGCAATGCATATACATTGAAATGAATCTATTCTTAAGAAATAAGGAAATTAAGTAAATTTAAATTACATAACTTTTTGAATTTGATGAGAATGTTGGGTACTCACACATTAGTGCTTCACCCATATTTGCTAAATTCCATAATATTCATAAGCCAATAATGGTAGAATGCTTCTATACGCAAATGCAATAACCTTATTTATAAGTTGAGTAAATTCTTCAGTTAGTTTAAGAAATCATGGTGCAAATTCTTCAAACTGTTCGCAAATTTACTGGACAAGGAGTTAATAAGAAACATTGAATTAATAAAATTTCTAATTTATTGTAGACAGAAGATTTATTATGTGCAAAAAAGTGTGTGTGAGAGCGTGCGTGTGGGGGGATTCATCTTGAATTTATTTGAAAGACTACAGAGAGATGAAGTATGTTTATTTCACAAGAGAAGGAAATTCAAATCAAGATTATTTAAAAAGTGCTGTGTATCTCGCTATGCAGTTAGTTGTACTTACATAAGAATCCAAGAGTAGTAATTATTTCTAAGTTTTACTGGAAATTTTCTTTCGCCTATTCTAGCTGCATTATGAATAAATAACTCTCTTCGAACAATAGAGACTGGTGGTATTTTTTGGAAGAACTTCAGTCCCTTATTATAAATTAGATAAGAATCATAAGCGCGAGATTAATATAAGTCACAGAAGTGACATTATTATTGTAAATTATCTATAACTGAAAAATATGCAATGATCTTAGATTTCTAAATTTCAGTTTAGAATCAGAATTAAGAGTAAGACTTAAAATGATGCAAAGAAGTATACATTTCTACATTGTTTCAATGCTTTCGAATATGGAAAATAAAATAACGAAAAAGCACGTAATCAATTTTTCTGCCTGAAACAAAACAGGAAATTTGAAAATAAATTTATGTAATACATGTGTTTCAATTAGAAAAGATTATAAGTATTCCATTTGAACCCTCCAAAATTTAAACACAACTATAACCAGCTTATTAGACTACTTTATATTTGGATAACATTTCACTAAATTCAGAACCACTTTCTTGGCTGCAGAGAAAAATTGAAGCGAGCGTATTAAAAATTATCAATCAATAAAATGACTCAGTGTTTCTCCATGGAACTAAATTTACATGCAGTACAAACAGCACATGAGACATCTTGGGAAATATTTCCTATTTAAAGGTGCTTTGCGCTACAGGAATCATGATCTTCAAAGACAAAACATCCTATAAATATACCAATAAGCATTTAAACCAGGGGTACTCAACCTTCTTTTCTGCTGCGTCGCATTCATATGTCAGCTGTTTCACACGCGGGCTCGCAGCATGGGAATCAATGAAGGGGGGGTAGAAATGCTCTAAGACCAAAATAATATAGAAAATTTAAAATATGGAAATTGATCAAAATATAAGAGCTCCTATATTTTGCTTTTTTTAATTATTATTTTTTACACTTTTTATGTTTTTTTTCTCTAAATTTTTCTAAATTGGAAGAATTTAAGAATCACTCTTTCACGATTTCTGCACCAGTAAACGGTTTTATATGATTCCTAATAATATAACAAATTTCATAGGGTGCTTTCTTTACCACTATGACATTACCACTGACAAAAAACTTTTGTGCTGTTGTAAAGATTATTCAAGGAAGCCTATTTATCACCTCTTGAAAGTGATCTTCGAAGAAAAGTGTCATTGAATGATTCTCCTGTTTATTGGTATTTTTAATATACAACAATTTCATTACAAATGAAAAAACTACTGAACCATCCTTGTTTTTCACTAGAAAATAGTCAACTTCCCAATAGTCTTGAAACAATCTATTTTCTTCGAGTATTTTTTGCTTGCATGATCTGATGGATTGTTAAAAATTAGTTCCACTCATAAAATGGTTGCTACTCCATTGTTGTTTATTATCACTAATCAGAAAAAAAGAATATCAATTCGCAACCCTTCTAAGTCGACAGAAAAAGGCAAAACTGATTTAGTATTTGATTTTTTATCAAAGAACTTCCCACCAAATTTTCATAAATAAATGAATTTCTTGGAGCCATGACCGGGCCACTTAAAAAGGCCCGGTGGGTAGCAGGTTGGGTGTCGCTGATTCAAACCATGGAATCAAGAAGAGGACAACTGAAAAACTAACGACAAATTAAGATCTGTTCCTGTCCTAATATAAGAAAAAAATAGCTGGCAAATTCATCTTTCAGGAAGAGGAGTCATAAATTTAATTTAATATAATAAATTTCGTAATCCATATAGATCAAGATAAATGTAAAAACAAAGGGCTTAAAGTCTTAGACTTTTATAACTGCTTCGAGTGGTCCAGATGGAGACTCTATCGTGGAATTGGACCCATACAAAAAGTAGACAAACTTACAGTATGGAAATCTGATCACCTAGGTGCAAGTAAAAAATACTCACAGTTCCCTAATGAAAAGATCATTTTACTTCCCAACTTATTCCATCCATCATCGTAGTCTTCGAATACGCAGTCGTTTTTTTCGCCTTGAGTAAAATGAACCCTTAAGAATCATGACATTTGTAATGAACTGTGGTACTAGTTGAAGAACTTTCTAAAGCCTCGGTCTACATTACAATGGGTTTATTCTTGAAATCTGTTGAGGTGAATTTTTTGCTTGATATGCTGCAAATTCTTGCTCAAAAACTCCCACAAAATAAAAAAAAACTTTAGATATCCTCTTTCGTATCCATTTCGGACGGACTGTGTATCCATTTTTTCATTGCTTTGAAAAAATACAATTATGCTAAGAAGTACTCAAGCCGCTATTCTGCTGGTGTTTTCCACTTGACCCAATTTATTACATGATTATTCATTTGGGAAAAGTATAAAGATATTTTCCTCGCTTATACTTTACAAGTAAGTCGTTTACAAGTGGGCATTGGCTTTTGTTATTATGATTTTCATCACTTTTATATTTTCTGAAAAGGTTGATTGTAGCTGTATCATATAGAATCTAAAAATTATTTACCTAAGCATTGTAAAAGATGCATTGAGTAAAGCAGCAACCTGAGATTCACGTGTGTGTGTGTTCCGGAATTTTATTTCTTTCACTTTTTCTTTTATTTTGAAATAGCTGAATTGTGCAACAGAATATTTTACGTTATTTTTTTATTGGAATTTATAACTTTCATATGACGGGGTTAAGAGGAAAAATAAAGGTAAATTGGTAAATTGAAAGAATTATTAACGATTTTTAAATTAAGTTGCCAAAGTTTAAGTTTTTAGAATTACCGAAAAAGAGCCAGCATCTCAAGAGGATTTCAAAAGAAGTTAGCATTTACGATTTAATCAAACCAAAAACCGCTGAATATGTAAAGCATTTAACACTTTAATTTAACCTATGCGACGTAATGATACATTTCGAGGAGGATGAGAATTAATTCTTATCCATCTCGTTGACTCCTCTCATCAATAGCTCGCTATGTATCTCTAAAGAAATTGATATTGCGTTTAATTTCCATACTAATTATGAAACAAGTATTGCATTTTACAGTGGCGTAACGTACACATCCGCATTGCGCAAGAGGGGGCGGAGGCAGCACCACCTAGATACAAGGCCTGGCCACTGATTTGTGACGCCACTACTAGTAGGGAGAAATCGTCCATTGCCTTCGGAGCTTCTCTGATGCATTTTTTTGAATACTTTTTGTTATGAAACTAATTATACTCTTTTTTTTTACAGGAGATTAAAAAAATTAGTAAATTAATCATATTAAATTGTATTTCATGTACTTAAAACATGAGAAAATATTAATTTTCCTATTTAAATAATAATTGCAAGTATATGATTATCCATTACTACGAACGCATTGCATTGAACATAAACGCATTTATTACATTGTAGCAAATTATAAGAGCCTTTTGTATTCGTATATTTCTTTTTTTACATAACTATAATTATTTCTTAATTTTAAAATTTATCTTATTTTTTTTCAGAATAGTTACAAAGAGGAAAATAAAATTAGAAATAGTTTTCAAAACAAGAAACGACATACAAATTTAAAAGCATTAACCTTACTGGTATCGCACGTCAAGTAGTATTAAATAAATTTTAAATATATTTGTAGATAAATCTACGCCTGTATAATTATAGATATATACACATGAAAATAAATATATACTTAAAAATAGATTACACAGTTTATTTAGATGTTTGTCTGTCACTTTTCTTTCCTTAAATTTTTAGTACTTTTTCTCTCAAAAGTAGTTAAATATGTTTTAAAACTTTATTGGTATCAATTTAATAAACAAAAGTTTGCTTTCTGCATAACAGCATGAAAAATTACCATAAAATAAGTTGACAAAAATATTTTTTATTAAATCCATACATATATGATTACAGATACATACATGAAATTAAATATGTACACAGAAACAGATTACACAGTTTATTTAGCTATTTGTCAGTTACCTTTCATTGCTTAAAATGTTTCTATATTTTCCCTCCAACAATAGTTATTCAATTATGCATTGTTAAAAATGTAGATTAAATGTTTTAAAACTATTGGTATCATGCACAGTAACAAGCAAAAATTCTTCACTCTCTTCAATAACAGCAATAAAAATTACCAAAAAATAAAGTTCCCATTTAATAACAATATAACAGGTTATCGTAAAATAAATTAAAAATATATGTTTTAGATAAATTGTACATATATTAAAGCATAGATATATACCTAAAATAAATGTATATGTAGAGAGAAAATGTAATACACCCATATGTAAAAATGTAATTCCTTTAGCTAATAAAGTAGGTATTTTTTTCAAAGCAAAAAAAAAAGACAAATTTAAAAACAGTAACTTTATTGGTATCAAATACAATCACAGCATTAAGAATTATTAAATAAATTTCAAATATATTTTTAGACAAAAATCTATACTATATAATTATAGATATATACAGGAAAAATAAATACATACATAAAAATAGATTATACAATTTATTCAACTGTTGTCGCAGTTACTTTTCTTTCTTTAAATCTTTGGTACTTTTTCTTCCAAAGAGCAGTTATAAATTGTTGCAAATGTGAATTAAATATGTTATAAAACTTTATTCGTACCAGGCATAGTACATGCATAAATTCATTTGAATTTATCAAGCTAATCGATATTTCTGAGGCAATTTGACGTTGATTATTTTGTTTAAGGAACATATTTTCATAATCATTAGAAAGAAGTTTCTGAACTATTTTATAGTTGTAGAGCACTACTGTAACAACATCTGGAGAAGGGCACGATAAACTTCCTCTGTCTAAGTTACGTATTAAATCATAGTTAGAATTTAGTTCAAAATATTTATTAAGAACAAGTGATTTGGAACAAAAGTCGCATTTTAATTTTTTAAGTGCTGCTCTAGCACAAACACCAGCTAAATGTTAAAACAGGTAGATACGGCTGAGCATCACAAAAATCTTTTTCAGACAGTGTAATATTAAAATTATGCAATATTGATGACTCTAAAGGATTTTCATTACACGAATCTTCCAAATGAATGTCTTTTAAATTAAGCAGGCCATATGTGCTTGAAACCAAATTTAGAGGTAAAAAATTTTGCATTCTTAGTTTAGCTTCTACTTCATAAAGCTGTCGAATTGATATTAAATATTGAGGACCTGAAAGTGTTCCATATTTCCCAAAACGACTTTCTAATGTATCTATTTAAATTTTCAGGGAAGAAAATATTGAAATTTTAATTCGTTAATGCAATATTTTGACATTTCAAGTAAAGCGTATGTGGTATGAATAAAAGCAAGATGTGTTTATTTAGTGAGGGTGCCAGTAGTAGAATTTTTTTCCCTTCCACGAGTCTAACCATGACAAATTTTTATGCAAGAATTCACAAATTTGGTTGTCTGGAGATAAAGTAATCGGTTGCTGATAAGGATCAAGCAAATGTTGTCCCTTTAAAGGTGTTTTAACATTAACTATTTTTCACCATGTACAAATTAAAGAAATAAAAATTGATGTTGTTTCATAACTAATTAGTATATATTGCTCTCCTAATAGTTGAAGCCCCTGAATAACAATTATTAAATATCATAAGTACAAGTTTCACATTTTGTTTTTCAAGATTTGTAGGACATAAGGCCTTCAAAGTTAAACCATAAACAAATTTTACTAAATTATTACTTTCTATGTCATATAGTTGTTTAAGTGTAGAGAAATTTGCTTCTAATAATGGAAACTTATTATGATCTTCAAAATCTGGAAAATAAAAACATTGACCTGCATTTTTTTTGATTAATCCAACTGTTACGAATGCATTTAAAAATGTGCACTTAATCAATAACAAAAAATAAAGGATTGGGAGAATCAGAAGGATGTGGATATACAATACTCAATTTGGGAGGAACAGAAAAGTTTGACATATTGCTTTTCGATTTATAGAATTATTGTCAGAAACTACACCTATAACTTTGAATCCTATACCATCAAGCTATACGACAGTTTTTTAAAATATAGCAAACAATTTTTCTCCATCAATTTTTTTCACTGGCTTTATATGAACTACTTCTTTAAGAGGAGAAAGAAGACTTTGAATCACATTAACACATATGCTGAAGTAGCAGCTTGTTCACTGTTATATGCCATCACTAGAATATTACCCCTTTAAAATCTAAATATGGCTTTAAATGGATTTCGTCAAGCATCAGCATGACAGATTTGTCAACAGATTTTAGGATTTAGTTTTTCTTTCATGTATGCTAGAAAGTTTTCATTTGATTGTTCTGTTTGAGGGTTAGTTTTTAAAGATGTACAAATTTTGTGCAAAGTTCTGAGATGGGGAATATTGAGATATCCTGAATTTCTTAAAAATTTATAGGCATGAGGTGATATGGATTGTAATATACAAAAAAAACATCATTTCAGAGGAATATATAAAAGAAAACTTGTTACAAGTTAAAAACTTGAGTTGGTCAATTAAGAAATGGAGTGCAATTTTTTTTTATCATCATCTAAATCTGAAAACATACTTTCTAAATGATTAGCAATAAAACCAAATGTTATAGGAAAATCGTGGGAGCTTTTCATTTCTATTCTGAGAGCCAGTTCGTGTAATATTTCATTTACAACAATAGTATTATTAACTTTTAGAGGAAATTTGTACTTACCAAGTTGATCTATCTTTGTTTGACCTATGTGAATTGTTAAGTGTAAGTCTATTTATAATCACTGATGCTTTAGTAACAGGAGATATTATTGTGCCTAGCATCATAATTATTACTAGATTCTTTTTAAAAATGACAGTCCATATGTTCTGAAGCTCCTCTGCATTTAAACACTCTACTAATTCTGGAAACGACGGAAATGATTTCTTTTTTTCGAATTCTTCCTAGGAAATAATGCTTGCTTGGATTGAGAGTGTTGTAAGTGTTCATTTTCTTATCTTTGCAGTCTCTGCTCAGGACATTCACGAGCAGGATTTCCAGAGTTAGAAAGATATGTGGGGAAATCTGTAAAAATAGTTGGCACAGCAAAATTTTGTAGCCTGAAACCCTTTAAGGGCAAACATATCTTCTCTCCAGTCTTTTCATTGTAAGCTTTGGTGTATCTTCGTATTGCATCATCCAAAAAGTGTAATTCACAAACCTATAAAATTAAATATATATATATAGATAGATTGTTTTGCATCAACAAAAACTAATTGTTAGAATTAACAAAAATTTCTCTGATAATTTGATTTTTTTTAAATGAAGTTATGAAGTTAACGAATTGTGAGGTTAACGCTGAGTCATGTTTATCTGTTTTCAGCCTACTTTTACAGCTTTATTTTTTCTTACTTTTAAAGTCATCCTAATAGTTCAAAAATCAGCTAGTTTTTTTTGTTGTTGTTGTGAATGTGTTCTGCATTTTGTATCTCACATCATATTAATATACAAAATATACAATAAATGGTTGCTTATGTCCATATTTACATTGACTACAAGCTATATATCATAATGGGATTTCTTTGCTAACAAACTATTAATATTAAAGGTACTTTCGTTGATTTTACGAAAAGGTATTTGGTATAAATGACACAAAAATAAAGCAGCAATAGCAAAAACACTAGACAGTTTTTGTCTCATTAACAATGCTTGTTTGGGCTCATTTTTAAAAACATAAATTTTATTAGGGCTACAAAATATTTATTTCATAAACATAACACCTTTATCATTATAGATAAATAAAAATGAATTGCCAATGTTTAAGAAACTCACATGAAGAAAAAGAAATGAGTACATTTTCAAAGGTCTTATCGAACAACCTATTACAGCTATTTGTAGACTTTTAAAATAAAGATATTATTACAATTTCCACAAATAGAAAAAAATTAAAAAACTTACTTTCGAATACTTTGATGGAGCAAAATCTTTTCTTGAAATGGCTTGTATCCATTTATTTCGAAGAAAGTCCTCCTTTGGGAATCCAAACATTGGTCGTGTCCCAGTATCTTTATAATTGCTATTGCAATTCGGTTCAACTCATTTTATTATGGTTTTATCCAAATTCGTCACAAATAAATTGAAAATCTGCAATAAAAATGTAGAAAGCTGCGAACTGTACAGGAGCAACAATCAAAATGGCGTAGGCGAGTAAAGTAAACTTCAAATCAGGCAGGATTTCTTTACCACAAGCCTCTCTCATTTCAGTAGCCAGGCCTTGTATCTAGGAGGTGTTGGCCGAGGTCTGACTGCTGCCAAGTACCTACCCTTTATAAAATCCAACATGGGGGCCCAAAATCTGACTTTTCAGGGGGTCCTAAATGTTCTCCGTTACGCCACTGACATTTTAAGAGTTGTTAAAACAGGAAAAATGAAAATAATTCTTAAAATCTATATAGAAAATCCCATAAATTAAAATTGAATCTCAAATTAAACAATTATTAAAAAGAGCCACACATAAATTTACATGTTTTTAATCTTTGAGCTTTTATCAAGAGGCAGACTCTGTAAGATTATTTCCAAGATCTCTATCAATTTTAAAAAGACTCATTATTGTCACTTTATTCGCAAGTGCATTTCACCGTAATGGTAATTGAATATCGCAACTAACTTTCGATATCTCTCATAAAAGATTTTTTTCGTTCTAAGGATACACTCAAATATAATTTGAATTTTTGGCAAAATAAAGGAGAATTCCAATTTAAAATCACCACTTAAATGAAATTCATTCTCTTTTTCCATTTAAACATAAAAATTCGAAGAGGAACTCTTTTTATTTCATATGACATCAAAAACTGCGCCTAAGCGATAAAAAGTTTCACAAAAGAACTAAAATTCTTTATATATATTTTATTGGAAAAAGATATATCTTTTTAATAAAGAGAGAGAAAAGATTTTTTTCATTTCTTTAAAGTAAAAAAAAAAAAATCTTTGTTTTCCTTCTTTAAAACTATTGATGGATTTTTTGATCGGATTTCAGAAAAGCAGTTCTAAATCAAATTGAACAGCCTCCATCTTTTTCAAAATTAATGCACATACGAACTGCAAAAGTGGGTTTAAAATAAGAAAAATAAGTCCTTTTGAGCTTCTTTCTTCAGTTTTTATACTTTTAACTTTTCTTTGACCATTGAGTGATCGTAAAGAATGAGCAATACATTCCCCTCATATAAACTATTTATCTATTGCAGTAATATTAAAAAAGAATATATATATATATATATATATATATATATATATATATATATATATATATATTGAAGTAGTTATAAGGCAAGAAAAAATATCTATGCAAGTTCTCGTATTGAATGCGATTCTTAGTAATTTCTTAAAGAATTACATGAAACAAATATTAAATAAGTTATTTTTTACTTTAAATTTGAAATGGGAAGAGAGACATAAATTTTCATTTCTTTATTTATATCAAAATAAATGCAAAGATATATCAAATATCATTAATCATAAAAGTTGAAAATATATCAAAATTCAATGGCACATCAGTTTTTAAAACTTTTGACAGTCGATATCTTGTGGCCTATTTCCTTCTTTCCTTCGTATTTTCAAAGATAAGAAATTTAAGTACTATTTGCTCTTTGTAAGCTATTATTCTTACTATTTCTTAAAAATGAAGGAATTAAGAAGGTTCACTGATGTGGTGAATTCAAAAAATCGAATTTTTTTCTTTCATAAATTGCTTCCTCAACATGTCTAGAATACTTTAGTAAAATGATTTTTTAAAATTCGAAATCGTTATAAAGATAAAGCAGTTAGAAGCAGCTGTTCGGAGTGCTAAGTTGGCAGTCGAAGGCTGCGCCTATTGTGTACAGTCGGCTTAATACCTTTTATACCTTTCTATACAAATATACGTTCATACAAGCATAGACAAGTTTGTACAGATTTAAAAGGAAATATCTATAGAGCTATTGAATACTTTGTCGAAATAGTTTTAGTCTTGGTTTAGCTTCGAAGAGCACAACAGCTACACAATTATTTATTTTTGCAATGAGTGGTCTAAAAGGAAGAACGACTAGAAATGTTCATCCTCGTCGTAATAAAAAGCGAAAGTTTAGTGGAAACCGTTTTACCATCCAAAATGATACGGAATATACATCACCTTCTGCGAGAGAACTAAAAAGCAGTATGTGAACATGGAGGTTTCCGTCACTCCAAGTTTCGCGTATTGCATTTTGGAGATTGTTTCAGTATTTGCTGCTATTTCTGAAACTGCAGTATGTAAGACTTGTAAAACAGATTTATCTTTCTCGCAGAGACGCAAAGAAATAACGAATTCATAAATTCATTGATATGGACTTTTGTTCCAAAGCATCTACACTCTATAGCCCAGGGGTACTCAACCTTTTTTTCCGTTGAGTTGCATATATATGCCAGCTATTTCACGTGGGCCGCATACATATGTTAACTATTTTTTGCGAGCAGCAACATGAGGATAAAAGGGGGGAGGGGTGAAATGTTTAACACTGGAATCTTAAAATGTGAAAAAATGATCAAAGTATTATAACTACTGTTTTACTTTTTTTAATTATTTTTTGTCACTAACACTAAATTAGAAGCACACATTTAAGAAGCACTCCTTCACAATTTATACATCAGGAAACGGTTTCGTTGATTAACAATAATATAACAAACTTCTTAGGATGTTTTTGTTACCACTGACACAACACTTTGTTACTCTTGCAAAGATTATTAAAGAGAAGGAGGCTTATTTATCACCTCTTGATTGAGGTCTTCGAGGGAAAGTGTCATTGAAGGAGAGAGAGAGAGAGATTTCTGTTTATTGGTATTCTTTAAATACAGCACTTCCGTAACAAATCAAACAATTACTGATAATTGTTTTACTTTTTGTTCACTACAAAATAGCCAACCTCCCAACCATCTTGAAGCGATATATTTTCTTCGAACACTTTTCGCTTGAAAGATATGGTAATTGAAAAATATTTCCACCCATAAAACTGTCGCTACTCCATTGTTGTCTGGAATCACTTATCGCAACCATTACAAATAGCAAAAAGAATATTAATTTTCACCCGTACGACATTGACAGCAAAAAGGTAAAAATGATATATTTGATTTCTTGACAAAGAATTTCTCTCCAAATTTTTAATGCTTTGTTCTTAAGTGAATTTCTCAGAGAAATAGACCATGATCGGGCCACATAAAAAGGCTTAGTGGGCCACAGTTGAGTATCGTGGCTCTATCGCCAAGATCGTTGAACTTTAACGAAGGTTTTGAAGGAGTATTAAAAGTAATGACGACTATGGGATGCCCCATAAGTCATTTGCAAACACGGTAAGTCCCTAAGAGCGGAAGCCCTTTTACAAGTGGAAACATCTAATGGCGGCTTCCACAACCAAACAATAATAGTGTTTGAATTTTATTCAATTCAAACTTTCGTCGCATGCTCTGAATATTGTCTTGATTTAATTTTGCACAGAGTACAAGAGCCAAATTGATACTCTCAAGGTATCTTTTACATGTCATATAATCATAGGATCTGAGTGCTTTTACGATTTTCGTATCCAAAAAATGTATCGACTCCAGCCGGGATCGAAGCCGCAACCTTAGAATCACGAGGCACATCACATCTACCGAGTCGACTTCATCCAGAATGTCTCATTCGATTTATAAACAGTAAAATTAATTCAAATAAATATCATGTTAACTATAGGTAACACTGATCCAAAAAATACATCAATAGCGGAACATTTTAAATATATATTGAGATACCTAAAATATATTTTAATTTCAATTCAAATCCTAGTTTTAAAAAAAAATTTCTTTTTCATTCTCCTTTCCAAACACACAGTTGACAACTGAGCATTGAAGCAGTATGTTTTCTTGTTTACTTCTTCCGATTCATTCTTTATATATTCAGTTGTGCTCATATTCATTATACTGTGAAAATTAATTGGGATAAGCCTTTTCTAAAACTGAAATCCAAAAGAGAATTACTATATCTAATAGATGTCTTAATGGAATGTGAATATATATGTGATATCGAATTTAATCAAACGAAAAACAAAAAGGTTCTATTGTATAAAACTCTTTTAAGATCAATATTAATTTACGCATGTGAAACTTGGTCCATGCCTCGAACAGATGAAATCATGATAAGTATCTACACGAAAGGAAGTTTTTAAGATTTATTTTGGAGTAATTCAGAAAAATAGAAAGTGGCAAAGAAGGTCTTATTTCGAGCTCTATAAATCATATAAAGAATCTGTAAGGGTTCGAAATGAAACAACCTGCTACAGGGGATGGTTAGTTCCCCCCTTGGAATGTGGAATGTGAAGATTCACCATGTGGTCAAAAGACGCAGCTGGACAGGGGACGGAAATTCTTGTCTCCGCTTTGGGGTTTGAAAAAGAGGCATTCAGTCCTTGGGTAGGAAGGAGTGAAGTCATGTACCGAGTGTTACAAATTGAATTGAGTGTTTTTCTTTAAATGTTTTTTCTTTAAAATAAACTTTAATATTTAAAATTTAGACCTCGTGGTTTTAATTTGGTTCCGTGCCCATTGATTAGAATCAAACTTTAGTGGCGCAACCAGCAGGATCAAACCTTACAGGGTCCTTACTATTCGAGGAGTTGTGGATTACCGCGGGAAATGAATCAGGTAAGAGTTTTTGCTTGTAACTCCCTGTAATGTAAAACGAGAGAAATTTCTAAATTTATACTGTTTAACATCCATTTCATTAAGCGAGAATTTTGATTTTATTTTTGTATACGTCAGTGTATGGGTTTTTTTTTTTTGCTCTGCATATCCATGCAGTTGTTAATTTGTGAACACCAGTTCAATTTTGAATTATTATACATCAGTATATAGTATATGTTTTATTATTCTTGTTCCATATCAATGGAACATAAGTTTTAGAACATCAGTTCTAAAAATTCAGGAAAGCTTCAAAATCATTAATTCCTCAGTATACTATTTTATTGCATATCCATGCAGTCATAAAATTTTGAGCACCAGTTCAAATTTTAATTATTATATAACAGTATATTTTTTATTATTTTTTTGTTCCATATCAATGGAAAGAGTTTTAGAACGTCAGTTTTAAAAGCCAGAAACATAAAAATCGTTTACTCCTCTGTGTTTTTCGTTGCATATCCATGCAATTGTAACAATTTTTGAACGCCAGTTCAATTTGAAATTATTATGCATCAGTATATAATTTATTAATTTTGCTAGTAAGAGTTAGAACATCAGTTCTAAAAAGTTAGAAAAAAACTGTGATTGTTTATTCCTGTATTCAGGATGTTTGTGTTACACTCGGACAGACATAGTTTCGAACATCAGTTCATGATTTATATGTGTATTTAACATCTTTTTTTATACAATTTTGTATAAGATTGTTGTTGATAAGTAACTACCCGAATTACTTATTGTATTTTATGAGTGTTTTAGAAAACTTATTAAGCTATATATTCGAAGTTGCCGTAATTTAATACGTTTAATTTGTTAATTGTATTTATTACGATCATTAATGTTTCAATTAATCAGTTAATCAGTGGTAGAATGCTTTTATATCAATCAACGCTCATATCATTACAATCATTAGACTCAATTAAATTCAATAAATCATCGAAGACAAGTGTAAGATTAAATAATAAGTTTATTGGAATATGGAGTGCGTCTGCACTCGGCCACGTACACAAAATCTCTGCTGTCAACAAAGCATGTTTTTACAAGCAGCGCCCTCTATACTGAGGGGGTTTCTACCAGTATTCATATTTTGATGCATTAAGCAATATATATCGGTAAAATTTACTAGTTATTTTGAAACAGTTTTTGTGTTATTAAAAATTAATATGGAAAGATTGTATGTTTTTCGAACGATATTTTATTTACATTTTTTTATGTTCAATAATAAATTCACGTCAGTGAATAACAATTGTGTTTACTGAAAGATTAATGCTAAAGAGAGAATAACAGTTATTTCATGTCAATGAAATTATCTTGTGTTATGTACGCATGGTATTTTTTGGATTTATGCGCATGGAAAAAAAATATTATCGGTTTAAATTGTGAGAAAAACAACTGAATATATTGTAAAAGTGTTCTATTATTCCAGGCAGAAATAGATTAAGTTGTGCATATCATTAAATTTTTAAGTGGTATTTAAGTGTGTATCAGTAATATATTAAATGAGATTATTAAGTGATGCAATCAGTAAAAATTAAGTAATTATTTTGTTAGTTATTTTAAGTTCACTTGGTATAATGTGAAATATATGTCTATTATATTTTTGATTTCCTCCTAATTCATTGAGTGTGAGTTAGTATAGCGGATGTTTGTTTTTGTGTGTTTTAATGAAAGATATATTTGTGGTACTTAATTTTTGCAATTCCTTTTAGTGTTATTTTCGTCTGATTATTTGTTTAGTTTAAGTATATTTAAAAAAAATTCAAATGTGGCATTTTTGGGGAAGCTAAAAAGCAATATTTAGTTTTGTTGACTGAGGAGTTAGGTCAGAATGTATCAGATAAGATGACGATTTTAGATTTAAAAAATATCATAATTGGTAGCAAAGATTACGAAGAGTTCGTTAGAGCTCAGTTATCTGTTATTTTAGAGGAACGCGTTGAAAGGGAAAGAGAGGAAAAAATCGCCAGGCAGCACGCAATCGAAGAGGAAAATATCGCCAAGCAGTACACAATTGAACAGCAACAACGCGAGTTCGAGTTAGAAATACTGCACTTGGAATCCGTATTGCATAAACTGCGGTTAGAAATCGGAAGTATTCGGTCAAATGTTAGGCGGGCAAGTTATGTAGAAGATCCTAAGAAGACATCTTCAAATTACTGAATTTGTATCGGGAGGGACGAGGAACATGTGAGGGAAACATCTGCAGTTTTGATGGCTACTACGAAACCAGTAACTACTCCTATCAAAGAAGAAAAGGGAATAGACGACTTTAGGGTTGTTAACGTCAAGGTCAAGGGTGAGCAAGAAATGGTGAATGCTGTCATAGACACAGGTGCCCAGATGCCTGCAGTAGGAGCAGATGTTGTCGAAGGACAAAGCATTGATAATAGAGGGTCAATTCAAACAATGTCTGCATTTGGGGAGCATGAAATGGGTGAATTGAAAGGTTCCAACATGAAAAAGAATGACTTTAGGCACGGTGTTGTGCCTATCTCTAAAAATTTGGTTAACGACAGGTTAATCTGTTCCTCTGATTATGAAGGATTAATAGAAAACTCGCAATTGATTCGCAATCCTGCGATACTTCGAGAACCTTCAAAGGAAGAAGGAATTATTAATTCAACAGATTCAAAATGAGTTTGCAGCCAAGAAGTGGTCATCGATCTACGCCCTGAGACTTACACATAGTCTTTATCGAATGATCCAAATGAAAGTTTGGTTGCAGCGGAAAGTAATGCATCGAATGTCCAAACAAATGGACAAGGTATAAAAGAAAGCAAGAGAAAGGTAACTCTTTCTGTTGATTCATTAGATTCTGAGAATAACCTTATTCTCTCTGGAAGTGTTGTAGAATACTGGAAATCTAA
Source organism: Trichonephila clavipes (assembly GCA_019973935.1). Classification (NCBI taxonomy): domain Eukaryota; kingdom Metazoa; phylum Arthropoda; class Arachnida; order Araneae; family Nephilidae; genus Trichonephila; species Trichonephila clavipes. Next base: position 90,833 of record BMAU01014135.1, read on the forward strand.
TATAATCACCTTGTTGAGTGGCACCTACAAACATGTGAATAATCAGTTTCAAACTTTTGGAATTACTGAAATTTTTCCTAACATCGCGATTACGCTGAAGCGACGAGGAAATATTACTGACTTCGTAATCATTCGAAAAACTCTTAGTTTTGACGGTGGTGTAAGAGTTGTTAGTAATATGGCAACAACGCCAATATGTGATACGGATTTCCTTACGGAAATAATGTGTGTTATGCCAGAGGTTAATCTTACAACGGGTGAGGTTACCTTAACTTGTGGATTTAAAAAAGGAATTTTGTATAGTAATAAGTGTGGTTGGTCCTGTAAAGAATGTCTAATTTTATTGACTCAACCTGGTGCAATGTTTTCGTAATCTCATAACAGATATCGTTAATTTGGAGTTGAAAACAGGATTGGAAGTACTTAAGGTTCGTGTGGATATTTTATGGACAATAACATGCATAGGTAGCTTTTTGTCGCTTTTGGTACTGAGAATGATCTTTCTTACTTTCATTCTACTTAGAAGTTGGAGGAAAAAGAAAAAGGGACATTTTTTTTAAATGTGTAAACCTGGTACAGTATAAAATTAACGTTTTGGTTGGAGGCTTAAGCATGTGAAAGTAATGCATTATCCAGGTTGCCTACTCCTGTTAATTAGATAAGATTTAAGCTAATGATTTTTTAATGTTTTCTGTACCATATAATTTCTGAAAACTGCTAAAGATTAAAACTTTGGTTTCTAAATATGCTTTGCTAATATATGTTGCATAATTATTTTAGATTTTGTGCTATATTTTTAGTAACTTGTGTTTTATATTCTAGTATTTTTTGAGTATTACTTGTGTTTGCATCTTGTAAGCATATTATTTTTCTAGCATAATAATGTGATTTGCAAAAATTATTCTTGTGAGAATTGATGTAGCAAAAGTTCTTTTCACGTGACACCTGAAAAAAAAATTATCTCGTTTCTTGCCATGTATGTATGCATGTGTTTTGTTGTTGTTGTTGATTTGTTTTTTATAGATTCTCTTTTCAGCTACATTGTCCTGGAACGATTATGTCTTTTGAGCAATTACATGACAATTATAAACATTTAAAGTTGTAGTTTAATATTACGCTTAGAATTATTCAAACATCTTTTGCACATTCTCTTTTTGAGCAGAAGTTTTCATATTTAGCTTATTTATACTCATATAATGATCTGAAATGTTTTAAATAAAAAATAAATATTTCCCGTACCGAATTAATGAAAAATATCGTCAAATTATTCTTCTGCAATTATAAATTACCGGTTGATTGAAAATAAGTGTGACCAATTTTAAAAGCACATAACTATTTATGGTGAATTGATATCGTTTTATTAATGGTTTTATTTTAAAAACGAAACATTTAAATTACACTAATCTAACCATTTTTTATAGTGGAAGTAAATTATAGTACCTAAAAATCATCCGTGAACCCGGAACAAATTTTTAAGGCTTTTGAAGGATATTTGTTGAAATTCTGTTATAAATAAAGTATTTAAAAATCAAAAAAGACTATTTTCTATATAATGTATTGCTATCTAAACTTTGAAACGAAATAAAATTTGGCTCGCAATCAAAAGCTCCTGGAAAAAAAATGTGAACGAAAAGAAGTCCTTAATGAAAAAGAAGTTGAAAAGAGTTATCGCTGTTGAAAATCCTCTGCTTCAAAGAACTTCGGCAAAGAAACTACAGGTATCGCAATCGACATTTTGTCTTCAGATAAAGAAAATTGGTTATCAAAAGGTGAATAAACCAGTCTGTCGTCAACTATCTGCAAAGACCGTAGAAAAATGAAGAAAACGCTCTTGGCATCTGTATTTAATGTTACGCAAAGGTATATGCAAAACCTGAATAACTTCGGATAAAGCCCTGTTTCATCTGTCATTTACAGTTGGAGAAACGAAGATACAACATATTTCAGGCGAAAAGCGTCGCAGAGATGCAGGAAGGCAAGTAAGCCGTTAGGCATTATGGTATGGATGGAAATGTCCTCTCAAGGTTTAACAAAATCATTTTTTGTGTAGATCCAAAAGCTAAAATTGATGCTATAAAGTTTTGAAGCACATGATCAAAGAAAGTAAACGTCTTTACTTTCAAGGAAAGTTTTTTTCCCACCAAGATTCTGCACCATGTCATATCCAAAACCAACTATAAAATGGCTAAAGAATATTAAAAAAATTATAAATTTTCTTCCTTATGAGAAATAGCTATCATCCCCCCGACTGTGATTCTTTCGAATATTTTTTATGGGAATACTAAAAAAAACAATTAAATAGATGTAAAGTAAAAACTCTCCAAGGGCAATCAAAAAGAAAATTGGAAAAATTCCCCCAAAAATGTTGGAGAAAGCTCTTTTAGGCTTGGCTAAACATTTTTACTTAGTGTACTTTGCTAAAGGAAGGCACACACTGAAAATTTCTAGTAAGTAACTTCATTCAATAAAACTTATGATACTCTGAAAATGGTCACACTATTTTTGAATCAAACGGTATTTATTGGTGAGGCGTTATTAAGTTCGACTCATTGTTCAGTTTTCAGCCAGCAGTATTTCGATCGTAGGATCTAAATGTACCCAAAGTCTGATTCATTGTCAATTATATAATCTCTTTTCGATTAAAGGCTAATGAAGTTTTATAGCATCTTAAACATGATGTTTCAGTTTTCGTTGTCAAACGGAATTTTTTTCTTCGCATCATTACACACGCATTCGTATTATCAAATATTTCGTCTAAAACACTTGCAGAATTAACAAATTGAGGATTCTGCTCCATATTTTTAGGAATAAATCTCATATTTCCTAGCAACAGATTCGAATGCTGTTCTGATTTAAATCATTCCCATTTTATTTTCCTTAACGTTACATTGCTAAAAACAGTAAGATTTTATGAATAAAGGTTTAGTAAACAATTTTCAAAACACTCCTGCACTCAGAACTTCCTTTGTTTGAAGAGACTTTAATTTCAGTCAGGAATTTTGCTGTTTGGAGCTTTTTAACACGTCCTTTGCCTTTATTTCCAATTGGAAAAGCGACATTTAAAAAATGAATAGGGAAAACTGCTCTGCTCACATGTGTTTAAACAATACTTTTCTTTTAAAGAATATGCAATTTTTTATAAAACTACATTTTTACATCGGCACATATATATATTCAATGCATATTGCCTATTTGCAAAATTATATATTTGTATTATGGCTCATTTTTCATGCTTTTTATTTATTATTGACGAATATTTCCCTCGCTTGTTGTACAAAGAGAACCTCATTGGAATGAATTTTATTAATGTATTTGTCTCATAATATAAGCAGATTTCAATATTGATACATATAACCATTCGAAGAAAATTTAAAATCAGTCCTCAAATAGAAATTTTAGCCAACTAATTTCAGAAAGTTATATATTAAGACAGATCAGAGTTTATTTTATAGAATTTGCGTGATACCTATAAACCTCAGAGATTTGACATCTTTCAAATACTTTAATTATGAATTTCCTATATTTTGAGAAATTTGATATCATACTATATGACCGAATAAATTCCAACAAATTTTAAAGCTTTCTATTGTTTCCCTGAAAGCTGCACTTTGAATGATCTATATATCCACATATCTCGAACCGATTCTCCGTCGTCACAATGAAAGTTTAATGATTTTAAACATTCATTTTGAATCTATATTTTCATAATGAACGACAGCCAAAATATATTTTTCCAATTTCTGAAAAAGCTCCAATACGTCCTCTGGGATGTTTGAAGGGCTTGGAAACGACATAAGACAAAAAGAAGTTTTATGTCGTGATTGAAGATTGGACGAAATGAATCGAAGGCTGCAAATGACAATTCAGGGAAAAGGCAGTTATTCAATCGTATGAAATTTATTCTAATGCAAGTAATTTTTAATTCTAAGTATGGAAACGAATAATTGGAAAAGGTTTATAAAAAATCTGAGTATTCTGAAGTGTCATCAGTAACTGAAGAATTTATTGTAGGGAAATCAGTAAAATCCATGCAATAAATTTTTATAATTTATTTATTGTAGAAAATAAAACGAATATATTTAAAAAGTATGGCATAAACACTCTTTTTCAATTCCTACTGTTAGCTCACTCTTTATACATTTATTTATTTTTCTTGGTGGAATTTTCAATCGTTAATAAAATACTTTATTCTCATCCAATCACGTTCAAATCCATTTTTTTAAACTTGTAGTGGATGACATTTGATGTTAATACAGTTTTTCAAATATAATTTATTAATTTAATTAATTACTGATTTTTGACGCCAACTTAGAGTCGTCTCTACTATTGTAACAATGTAACTGTTAAAACAAAGACAAAAGTTGGCGTCGAAAGTCTGTTTTTCAGCCAAATCGCGTGTGCATTGTTACAACAATGCAGACAAACCATGCTCTTTTTTCAATTCCTACTACTAGTTCACTCTTCCCTATATACATATATATATATATATATATATATATATATATATATATATATATATATATCTTATTCAAATTTTCAATCGTTAATAAAATACTTTCTATTCATCCATTCAAAGTAGGAATTGACTTTAAAAAAATGAATTTATTACTTGTTTAACATATCATGGTGGGTTAAAGGTAAAAATAGTTTTTTTTAAAATAATTCGGTGATAGCATGCTACTTTATTTTTTCATTGTTAAATCTGATCACTAAAGTAAATTTTTTTCAATTATGCATCTAAGAACTTTCTGTTGCTTTTATTAATAATAACTCACAATTCTTATTTTAAATAGAAAATTCGTATCAAAGAATTTTACTGCATATATAATATTTGATATTCAAATATTAGTTAACTCATAATGAAGTCATGTTTATTTTTTTGTAAACTCGCAAAATTACTTTTGAAGCTCTGTCATCTTCAACTAACAAAATCAAGTTTTCTCTTGATACTATACTCTATAACAAATAAAAAACGACGCACCAAGAAGGAGTTGCCCGATTGTAATGAAATTTCGTGTGCAAAGGCATTTGCACCGAACATGCAAATGATTAAAATTTGGTGTCCAATAAATGAATAGCAGGAGCTACAGCGCATCGGAACTGCGCACTCAGCAAGTGTCTATAAGAAGTGCTTCTCAATCTGATGGTCAAAATTTCTGTTGCATTGCGACTTAGAATACCTTTCAACGACTGAAAACATGCCTCACCATAGAATTCGAGCTCATTGCGAGCAGTTTTTAGAGTTTGAAAGAGGTCGTTTCATTGGATTGAAAGAGGCAGGTTGGGCAAATGGGAGAATCGCTCGTCATATGGGTCGAAGCGATGCGGCTATTAGAAGATGCTGGTTTGTTAGTTTTCTGTTCCTAGCACATGAGTTACTTATTTTTAAGTAATTGCTTTAACTGAAAGTTTTTATCTAAACAGTATCTAGTCCTTGTAGAACATTATAATTGCAGGAAAAAAAAGACGGGGAATCAATCCCTCCATAAAATTATGAGACAAAAATTATATATTTAATTTAGTACCAGAAGATGCTGGTAATCTTAATTAAATTAATTATAAATTAATTTAAGATGTCTTTTATCGAACCCCTTTAATGTCTCTGTCATTTTGTTTCTAAAGACTTAGAATAAACTATTCTGGGATGAGTCAACGATTTCAATCAAAGTTCCTCACAGAAAGGAAATGCGAGTAACGTTTGAACTTCAACGGTACAGAAATCTCTAATGTAAAGATTGCACAGTTAAAATGAGGGAAAACCCTTGATATTATGTACTTTAAAGTGGAGTAAATCAGTTAATCTTCAGATTAGATAGGTAATCTGCACATCAACAGCTTTCCAGCTTTAACGGTAACATATACAAACGGCTATTTGACAACTTCGTTATTTAACTCGACTCTTCTCGTCGAAAGTTCCTTCCCTAGGGAACCGGGGTCATCCAAGGGCAGGGGTTGGAAAACTTGTGTTGTGTCGAACCCATTCAGTAGTAGGATTCAGGGCGCCACATAGTAGGAAATATTCAAAACAATTCTATTCCCGCAGTAATTCATTAGAGTTAGGGAACAGAGGCCAAGAATATAGACTTATACTTTTGATATATATTAATTATGTATCATTTATTATAAAGACATTTATTAATATAAAAGTAAACAAAATAAAATATATATAACTATTTCTTCAACAACAATAAAAAAAATTCTAAGCAAATTCTACCCGGATGGTTAAATAATCGAAATATTGTTTTTTCTTCTTTAAATATAAATAAATGGATTTATGATGATTTCGTTTCAATAAAACAACTATTAAAATTTGCTTGCCCCTTTTTCTATAATATTTTGACTCTCGAGAGCTCTTTTGGTATCCATTCATGCTAAAAAAGAGAGAAATCTAGACATTAAGAAATCAAAAATTACTATAGTAATAATTTTCATATAAGAATTACCAAATTCCATATCCTTTCGTTATTTTTCTTTACAATACTTTTAGGTGAGGGTAACTATTTCTTTGTAAGATTATATAACTGTAATGCAAGAAGAAATAAAGATCAGAAGAAAACGCTGAGGTATTTGCTTAAAATTATTTGTAAAATAGTCTGACTTTTCTCAAGAATTTGTCACCGATGAATTTTGCTTTAAGAAAACATTTTATTACTACTGAAACGCAAAGAGAAAGATGCTGGAATCCCACTGAGTATTCAAAAATAAGTTTATGGGAATTTCTTTGTTCGTTTGTCTACCATGAAGTACTGTGTTAATTTGCATTGAAAAGGGCGGATAATGATCTTTTTATTTGAATTTAAAAGAGTAAAAGTAGAAAAGTAAATGTTAAAACAATGTACAAGATACATTTATTTCACTAAACATACATGCTTGAAAGCTTTAAAGTTCCGAATGATATTATGAGCATTTTGTAGATGAGCATAATTTATACTAATTAGCATGATAATGTTAAGTTTTTTAGAATGTTATTTTTCTAAAAATTCAAAAACAAAATTGTCACAGTTGCTAGAAAAATGAAAACAACATGCAAAAATAGCGATAATTTTTTTCGTCACATTACAAAACAACTAGAGGGCTAATGATGAAGGACCTCGTAACTATGAAACACCTGATCTGGCAACTCTCTTTCCTAAAAACCCCACCACACCAACGGAAGGGCATTGAGCCTCGACCGATTTTCCTTGCATCAACTCCCTCTACATGGCAGGTATTTAGAAACACCAAGACTTCGAACCCACGGCATACCAGGCACGAGTTCATGACCATAATCACTAGGCTACTGCAGCCATTTGCAAAAAACAGCATAGTTCATTTAAAGGAAAAGCCTTGTGAACAGCTAATATTTAATGGCATCTTTCTTTTGACCATAATAACATTCGCACCTCTTACATCACACACCCCTTTCCATGACTTGGTTCTTCTTTGGAAATGTAAATTCTGACGAAGTCTCTTCGTTTAATTCCACGTATTCTCTAAATCGGGTTCATGAGTGAGTGAATAACGTCGCGCTATTCAGCTACTGGAGGCCTTTTGACGACGGACCTCGTCATTATGAGCCTCGGTCAAGTGACGTGGATGACACTTGAGCTGGCACCCACCCCTCTCCTAACTTCCACATCCCCACCAACGGGAGGACGTTTGAGCCTCGGCATATTTAATGTGCATCGGTTCCCTTTCACGACGGGTCTTCAATGGAACAAAGCTCGAACTCGTGACGCGCCAGCCACTAGCCTGTTGCCTTGACCACTTGATTATCGCGTCTACCAAAATAGTTCCAATAGGTCGGTTTGGAAAGAAATTTAGTTTTATGGTTTCTTAAGAAAAAAACAGCGTAAGCTTTGAAGAGTAGTAAAATGCACAAACCTATGTCAAATGAATAAAAAATTGAACCAAAAAGCATCAGCCGAAGAATAATTAATGCTGCGTTTCTCAAAGTGCGGGGCGCGCCCCTCTAGAGGGTGAGATAAACCAACGAGGGGTCGAAAATAAAACATTGCTTAAAAATATTACCTAAATGAAGCAAATATATTCTGACATAATAAAAAATTAAGTACTCATTTACACTGATATATCTACAAATGGATCAGTAGTGCACAATGTATTTGATAAGTAATTTAACAATACAAAGTTAAGAAAAAGTTTAAAACTAACCAACGGGCTTGTCATATGTGAAAAATGTAATACTTATCTTGATAATTTGTAAAATTTATAATTAAATTCGTATTAATGCTTTACGTCAAAGTACATTATTATTGAATTCAATACATTGTTATTGTTTGGATGTGCCTCCCCCTACATCCAAATGGGAGGGGGCGCGAAATCTTTGGATGTGGGGAGGGAGCGCAAAGAAAATTATGACTGAAAATTGGGTCACAAAAATTGAAAGTTTGAGAAGCACTGTATTAGTGGCCACGTGGGTTGAAGAAATGTTATAAGTTTGAGCGTGGAAAGTTTGAATCTTGATGAACCAGTCGGTTCTTGGCATGATCTCAGGAAAGTATCCCATAGATCTTTGAATGTTGTGTGGATCAGTTTGAACAAACGGCAAAACCTATTTGCTACTTGAGTCTACTAATTATGAACACTGAAAAAAATCCAAGATTTTTAAACATGCAACTCTTGACATACTGTTCATATTAAGAGGAAAATACTTTTATTTTTCTGAGACATGGTGCTTCTTGTCACACTTCTAAAGAAGCAAAAGATGGTTTGGAAGAATGAGATATCAATATATTACGTAGTTGTCAGCTAACTCCTTTGGCCTAAATATCTTAAAAATTATTCGTACTTATCTATTGAGAAAGGTGTATGAAAATGAGAAGCAATGTATTTTATCTGAAGGTTTTGGGGGTTCCACCTGTGCAGCATGGAAAAATATCGATCCTGAATATTCGAAAAAATGTGTTGAAAGTAAGCCACATAAAATGGCTCGTTGTCTCACTATGAAAGGAGGCTCACAAAATAATTAACTCAATGAATAGTTATTAAAATTTTTAAAAAATTGAACTGTTTTTATAATTATGAAATGGTTAAAATGGGGGTCCATATTTTTATTTTCTCAAAATAAAAATATATGTGTGTTAAAAGCTTGCAAATTCCATCTATGCGTACCATTTTAATTAATAAAAAAAGTTATATTTATTTCAATAATGTTCTGCTGCTTCGTGTTAAAATTAGGTATCTGATGATGAGAACTAAGGAAAAAATATAAAAGCATTTCAATGTTAAAATTTTGTCGAACAAATGTTTCTTATATCATTCAAGATTTGCAGAAAATCCATTGCAAATTTTTGAAAGACCAACAGAAGAAAGTTCCATCTAAAAAACGTAGAAGTTATATCTCAAATAATATTATCAAACACCATCATGGTGGCAGTTTTCAAAATAACATGTGCACTTAGAAAAACTCGACTACAAATATATTGCATACAAAGAAGTAATCTGAATCAGAATTTAATGTCAAATTCACACACATACACACAGGAGCTGATTGTATTATGTATATAACAACATGTATATACATCTTATGTATATACATTTTACTATGTATATTTTTGTATATATAAGAACTATATCAATTCCTATAGTTCTGAAGCTACACTGAAACGACAAGGATGGCACCTCATTTAATGCCCTGTTCTCCAAATTTCCACACTACGCCAAATTGAGGACTTTGAGCCTCACCATATTTAATGCGTATCAACTTCTCTACACCGCAGATCTTCAAACGCACTAGTTGGCCGTATTAGCCTAGTGGTTAAAGTCACCGACTCGTGGCTGATATGTCATGAGTTCGAACCTAATACCACTGGAAATTTGCTGTGCAGAGGGGGCCAATACACGTTAAATATGTCGAGACTCAAACGTCCTCCTGTTGGTGAGGAGTGGAGTGAGTGAGTAAGAGAATATTTACGTCGCACTGTTCAATGTTCAACTGTCGCAATATTACGTCGCACCATGGTTCGTTTAGACCATGGTTCCCCCCTCTTAACTACCATACCACACGATCGGGAGGACGTTTGAGATCTCGACAGATTTAACGTGCATCTCTCCCCTACACGGCGGGTCTTTAGTGGTACTGAGCTCGAACTCATGGTATGCCTGCCATGATCCGATACCTTGACCACTGGGCTACCGTAGCCCACTGGTGAGGAGTGGAAGTTAGAAGAGGAATTGCCAGCTCAGGGTTTCTTCGTCACTTAATCATGGTTCAAAATGACGAGATCCGTCACCAATATCAACATTATAGTGAGATGTTAATATAACTCTCATTTTTAAAGGCATCAGGGCTAGAACCTCTGATTTGATAGATACAACGGTGGTCACGAGACCGTGGCCATGACCACTCGGCTATGAAGATTATAAATAAATAATTGAATTGGGAGTAATACAGATCTTGAAACCAGAGTATGAATTAATAAACCTTCTAATCAGAGTATAAATTAATAAACTTTCTAATCAGAGTATGAATTAATAAACTTTCTAATTAAAGTATGAATTAATAAAACTTGCTTTATGCATTAAAATGTTTCCTTTGCAATTCGAATACTAACTGAATTGAAAAAGCTATTGCGTTGCCTTGGGAAAAAAAGACCCCACACATTTCCGTACATTATTTAATTTCACAGATATTGAAAATCGTTGTATGCAATTGGATGATATCCCAGAGGACAAAAGATTCCGCGGACGATAAGCCGAGATATAACTGGAAATCTTTAGGAAAACATTCCATTCCTTTAACTATTTTTGATTTCCCAGAGGATATGGCGTGAATTATCTCAAAACTAGAGAAAACCATAAGAAGACACACACAAACTGCTTTTTTTTAATATTGTATTAGTTAAGATTAGACTTGGAGTGCGTCATGTGATTAAGCGAAGAATGGATCATTTCTGCTTTCAACAAATGTTTGCCTTTCACATTTGGAAAAAGTTCTCCTACATAAATATGCGTGTTAGTTTTTTAAACTGATGAAATATTTTTTCCGGATTTTTTTTTAAGTGATTATATTTTCCCAAACAAAAAATAGAAATTCTTGGTGAGTGAATATTAACGTCGCGCATTGTTCAGCTACTCGAGGGATTTTAGCGGCGGACCTCGTCATTTTGAGCCATGGTCAGTGGCGTAACGTACACCCCCGCCACCCCTGCACCGCGGGGAGGCAGGACTTTAGGGACCAGGACTCCAGTACACCACACCAATGGGAGGACGTTGAATCTCTTCACAGATTTAACGCGCATCGCTCCCCTACACGGCGGGTCTTTATAGGTACTGGGCTCGAACTCGTAACAAGCCAGCCCCGATCCGATACCATGACCACTAGAAATTCTTGATAGTATAAAAAGCAGAGAACTGTATATATATTATCTTTAATAAGCGATTATTTCACTTCAGTTAGAAAAGTGTGAGAATCTGAAAAAAAAAGAAAAATGGAATTTTGAACTCGGAGAACATTGACTGCGCGCGAAACAGTAACCTCGTATTTTTCAATGTGAAATTTTTGAAAAATTCAATTTATATCTTATATATTTTTGGTCCCTTTTCAGATACTTTAAATTCCACCGTTTGCTATTCCTAAGTAAGTAGTTCTTATTTCTTTTTTTTTATTAAAACTGATAGATTAATTCCACAAATTATGCTTTTAAGACTAGTGGTCCCATGTTTGTGAACTCGTAGCCGGCGTTCCATATGTTCGAGACCGAATACCATTGAAGGCCCACCCTGTAGAGAAGCATGTTAAATCTCAAAGTTCGGCATTTGGCGAGGTGTGGAAGTTTAGAGCTCAGGTATCATGACCGTGTTCAAAATTATGAGATCTTTTCGCATTACAGGCACAGTGGACAAAAATTAAAATCAAATCAAATTTGGAATCAAGGAATCGATTTACAGGATTTTCGTGACCTGAAGGATAGGAGGAGTTCAACTCCCAAAGTATATTTGTGGTGAAACTTGTTTCATGAAAACTTTGTTTCGCGCTATGTTTGTGCAAAGAAGTTGCAGTTATTTTAGCTACGCAGCGAATCCTCAGCTGTACTTTAATGTACTTATTCGTAACAAATAACACGCCTTCGCTTCAAGAGCTCGCAGTGGCCAAATGGTTACGGCCAGCGTTATTTCAGTCGAATTATAAACAAGTTCTCATTTCACTACATGCTCATCGTGTGGATGCACGTTCAATCTATTGAGGCGCAATGTCCTTCGATTCAAGTGGAGAGCTAACTCAGAGATCGACCTCATTCCGGTTCATAATGAGGAAGTCCGTTTCCAATAGCCTTAATGTTGCTACTAAAATATCCTTAATAAATTATAAATCAGCCAACAGTGTTAATCGCACAATTGTTTTTCTAAAAAAAATTATCTACCAGAGTATGAGTGCGGTAATGTAATTCTGATTAGCAATTATTGGTCATGTCATGAAAATAATGTTGTTGTAGTGACGCATTTTTTATTGCTGTGGATATTTAATGTTTTACGAAAATAAAACATATTGTTCACTATTATAATTATGTTAATTTTTTAATATAATAAATCGATTTCCTCTGTGACTTATTATGCATGTATGCATTACATTACATGTTTTATAAGAGTTTGAGGAGAATGTTAAAGCAGAGGCTCTCAAGCTTTCAATATTTGCGACCCAATAGTCAATCATAATTTTCATCGCCCTCCCCCTCCATACTATAACAATGATTACATTCGAAAGCTAAAACATGACTTTAACTTCTTAAATGTCATCGACGTATAAAAACGTCTCACTCAGCCAAAGCGTTAATTGCCCCAGACGTATATATACGTCTTTCCGCAGTACGATCTTCTCTGTGCACTGCTATCCATAAAATTATGCCGAAGGCCTTGGAAGGCAATAGAAGGATCTTTGCGGAGGATTTACTTATTTAGGGGAATTTGTTTGCTTATTTTTCTTCTCCGAACCTCACCCAATACATCCCATATATGCGCACCTTCTTGGGAAAAGGTGGCACTGAGGAGTGAATCGCGCAACTTTTCATCTGCAGTTATTGGATGAATCATAAACAGTACAAATGATCCAGATAAGTGTTAATTGTTGTTTTTAATTTTATATGGGACAACCAAATGGGTTCACTCGTAATTATTAAACTTGTTCTTAACCCTCTGAGTGGATGACCCGTTAATTGAATTTCACTTCGAAAGCGGTCTACTTTTTCAAAGCTAGCGGTAGCGAAAATGTTTCAGATAAATTTCGCGAACTGCTTCGAAAACGCACAGCAGTTTTATGCCTTCCCCTGTTAAAACTGCGGGAGGTCCTCAAATGGTTTTGCAGGGGATGATTTTATTGCTTTTCGGTCTCTGTGTCGTTCGAAAGGGGAGGTTTCTTATTCACAGCTGTGGCCTAGGGCGAGGATTGTGAAATGGACAATTTCTCCACTTCACGGCCAACAGAAACTTCTCCCAATTTATTGCAAATATATAAATCATATATTTGGAAAACTTGCTCAATTTCTGATCTAAAAACCAATTAGGTTTTAAGAAATTTTAATTTTCTGAGTTTTGATTTTAAATTCGGTTTCATTTTAAAGCATTTTTGCATTCCTAGATTGAATTAATTAAAAATATTTTTTAACACAATCCAATATTTCGTGTGAAATGGCTATTAACTACAATTTTAATTTCTAAAATAATTTCTGTTTGCTCATGTTTTTAAGTTTTTGAGTTTTCTCACATTTACTTAAGATTGATTTAAAGACCAATATATTTTTGACACATAGTTTATATAATTTAAAAGCTCTATACTTTGTCTTCATTAATTTTTTCCTTTTGAAAAATGCCATGACCAAAATGTACGCAGGGTACTGTGAGAAATAATACTTGAAAGGGATGGAATATGACTGAAAATGGTAAATCTAAAATGCAGCTTTTTCAGGTAATATTACAATTAGACTACAAAATACAAATGTTGCAGAATGAACTAAATATTTTCCTGATGTACCACAAACTACATTATAATAAATATATTGTAGTACTACATTACAGTATTTTAAATTCATGCAACAAAAACTTAAACTTGCTTACCTGCCACGATGGGGAACTGAGAAAAAAATAGATATTATTTACAAACTTGGTGATTTCTGGATTACGTTTGTATAACTACTAATTTCTATATAAATATTTTGCATTTAAAACTCTTGTGAATATATAAGGTTCTGATAAAAGTGAATAATTGATCAAATTAACAGTTGTTTTCAATGTTATGTCTTAGAATATTTTGAATTAAAAAAGATATTTCAGTCATATTTATTTCAAGTAGAATTTTCATGTAGAGCATAAGTTGGATAGTAACAGATTAAAAACAGGCATTAGAATTTTTTTATGCCTTTACAAATTTTAAATATATTTTTCTCAGATTTTTAATTTTGAAGATGAGAGTGTTTTCTAATCCCTAAGGCGTTTTTCCTGTTCAAGATAGAGTCTTGAAATATCTTGTAAATGTTCCCTTACATATGTTCTATAAAAGTTCATATGGATTTAGGTCTGAGAGCTCTAGTTATTTTTTAAAAGTATCTTAATGTGTTAATATTTAAAAAAAATTGGGTTTTTCCAGGTTTAGCCATAAAAATAATTATTAAAATTCAACAAAGAGATATATTTTAATTTATTAATTACTTTTTGTTTCCAATAATCTAAGAAATATTAATCACTTCCAATAATTAAGTATTTTTAATAATTTAACATTTTATAAAAGTTTTAAAAATTTCAAAACTGTTCAATGCTTTAAAATTGTGAAATAATGGCTTGTCAAACTAACCTAGTATTTTCAGAATCAATATAATAGTATAATTTGAATATAAAACAAAAATTAATTTTACTGTGACAAAACTGTTTACGACTTCCACTCATACTGTAAAAAGAATGAAAGATAAATATATAACATAGTGGCAGTCAAAAACACATTCATAATATGTTAAAATCCTGTCCCGATACAAATTTCAATGCATTTTCCAAACTGTAGCTAAAAACAATTATATGTTTATTAGGCCAGAAATTATTTATATTAAGATATATTTTTCCTTATTAAGTACATAATGAATAATGGCAAGGTAATTTGTAAAATCCTGAAAGATTTTAATGAAGAAAAAAGCCAGACATAATTTTAGATAGTTAGAAATTTAATTATATAATACACAAATATGCATGTTTTAATAGAAATAAGTTGGCTAAGAAAATGAAATTTACTAAAAATTTCCTGAATAAAGTAAATCAGATTTCATCCTCAAATACATATAATTGTAAGAAAAGGTTTTATTCAATTTACAATTAATTACAAAAACCTTTTGTAAAAAATACTTTTAACAGGTATAAATAGCAAAAAATATCAAAGAAGTATGAGAAAGACACATACATGTCGTTTACAGAAATGTCACAGTGTGATATTTTTCGAAACACGGCACTGCACACAGTCCAACATTACAGTCCTTACATTGAAAACGAGTTACTTTTCGAATGCGTTTTCCATTATCATTTATCTTAAGGTTGCATAACACACGTTTTCGCGATGTTTTTTTTTTTTTTTTGAACAGTCACTTTCTACATATGAAGGAAAGTGCCTTCCAATTAAGCGGACTACATTTTCAGAAATTTTAGGGGAAACAAAGTTTCGAGAACTAGAATCACTACCTCCTTCTTCTATCAATCGTTCTATCAGTTTCATTCGAAAACCAATATAATTTAAAATCCCGCCATTTTTTTTAAAGATAACGAAGGAATTCCACACAATTTGATTTAACAAATGTCGAAAAATCTTCTTGTAGTATTTTCGCTGATGATTTCGGGCAACAGGATAGTAAGATAGACACACACACACACACTGATCTGATCTATCTACAACCCCCATGCTGTTATTATAAAACACCACGGCTTTTGGTTTCAGCTTCACAGAATCCCCCTTCTTAGCTTTCACTTTCATCATGTCAGCGTTATGAAAAGTGCTAAGCATATGCAAGGGGTTTTTATCCTTCCACTTTAAAACACACATTTTACCCTTTTGGAAGGCTATAATCTCCCCTTTCTTCAGTGTAGAACTCTTTAATGAAACGGGTAAACCTTTTCGGTTTGGTCGTAAAGTTGAACAGATATCCGTTTTACTGTCAATCAGTAATAAGTAAGTTTATATTGCATTCTAAGTCAACACGCGGTGGCTACTAACGAGCGACTACGTATAATTTTGAACCGCGGTTAAGTGACGAGGACGATACCTGAGCTGATAACTCCCCTTCCAAACTTCCACATCACACCAACGTGAGGACTTTTGACCTTGACGTGTTTAACGTGCATCAGCTCCTCTTCAACGCTAAACTTTTGTGGTACCAGGGCTCGAACACTGGACACGAGTTCATAACCATGACCATCAGGCTACCGTGGCCGCAAAAGAAAATAGCAAGTTTGAAAGAAATGTAATGGAGAAGTATATTTGAAGAAATAACTTCAAAACTTAACGAAAAGCCAAAATATCAAAATTTATTTTAGGAATAATAGTGAATATAACTTCGTACACCTAAAACCATTTTATGCAGTGTATTTTGAAAGTGAACGTTTCCCCTTTTAGAGAAACTTACTATAATTATGTCAAATTCCTTTCATTTTGCTCTAAGGGGATCCCCGAAACAATGTAATTTTTTTGATACACAAAATTACTTATAGTTGAATCTAATACAATTCCATATAAAATGAATGAAACCCCCTTTTTATCATATAAATTGTGTTTGAATAGGAGATGGTTAGTTAATAAGAACATTTAAAACGTGTCGGCAATCTATGGACCTGTACACGTGGTACAATTCTTAGTGGCACTCAGCACTACTCTACAAATTTGTCAATTCTTGAGTGGATGGAAGTTGATAATAGACCTTATTTGACAAACATCTTCTGAGTTATGGACATTTATGAAACTACAAAATAATCTGAAAGATAATTCTAAGGATAAATTTACAGCTATTTTGTAAATAATTGAATGTTATTGCTAGGGGATTTAATTGTTGAAAAAAGAAAATTGCATGTACTCTGCTTTCCACTTATGATTCGGCATATCAAAGTAAAAAATCTTTCCTAATATGAAAAATATTTCGACTCCGCAAAGAAATTGTTTAACAACTGAATTCTCAGAATCGTGTCATGCATTATACCCCTGGTTTTGCGATATGAAAGAAGAGTGGTGAAAGAGTTAATTCGCATTACAATTTTTATTTAACTGTAATGAAGGGAATCATTTATATTTCACTTTGTCTATTTCTTATTTAAATAAATATGTTGGAAACATACATTTTTAATTTTTTTTATATTTGTTGAAATAGTAACATTTTATATTGTTTATTTTTATGTTAATAAATGTATTTTATTGATCCATAATTAATATAAAATAAAACTGTAAATCTAAATTATTTACCTCTATTCTTTAAATCTGCAAATATTACCGTAAGAATCGAAGGATTTCAAAAATTTCCTACTTTGTGGCACGCTGAATGATACTGACAGATTGGTTTGGCACGTCTTAGCTACACAGTTGCCGCCCCTGATTTAAAATGTTTTGGGTAAGATAACCATTATATTTTTAAAATTTTATAAATATACAAAAGGAGAGTATTTTGGCAATACATGTTTTAAAAGGAGTAAAGTTTGCGAGAACGAAATATAAAATTGCGTTAAAATTATTGGTACTCTATCAACCGTACTTCTTATATATATATATATATATATATATATATATATATATATATATACACTCTGTCGCAAAAAAATATATGCACCCAGAAGAAATCAAGCTACAATCACGAAACTCGGCAAGAATGTAGTCTGTTAAGAGATATGCAAATGATTAAAATTTCGAAGCCAATGAGACAAGGCTAAGTGTGCTATGCGCATATTAGTTGCGCAACTGGGAGAGTTTAAAAGCATGAGTACGAGCGCCGTACGGCTATCCAAACGAATCTGATGACTTTGATAGACGATATTGAGACTTAGGATGCCTCTAAGACGTAACCGGCGGCAGTACGAGCAGCTGACGGACTTTGATAGGGGCCGTATAATAGGCCTCAGAGAAGCAGGTTGGTCGAATAGACGTATCGGCCGCCACCTCGGTCGGAGCGATATGGTAGTTGCTCGGTGTTGGCAACAGTGGATCACAGAAGGTAGAGTGTACCGTCGCGGAGGGTCAGGACGTCCCAGGAACACAAATGATCGCGAGGATCGTGCAATCAGAAGAGTGGCCACTTCGGCACCAACAACGTCGCTAGCATCGATTCAACGCCACTTACCTCCTTCCAGACATCCAGTGCCATCAAGAGAAACCATAAGGAGACGACTGACCGAAGTTGGCTTGAGGAGCAGACGTCCGCTAAGACGCTTACCACTGACCCCACATCATAGGCAGTGTCGACTGGATTTTTGCCGACCTCGGGGCAACTTGGAGTGTGACAGACTGGAGACGTGTCATCTTCAGTGATGAATCCCGATTCAGTCTCAGTGCTGATGACCACCGCACACGTGTCTGGAGGCGCACCGGCCAGCGGTCCGATCCGGCATTTATTGTCGAGCGGCATACAGCAATTTCACAAGGTGTGACAGTGTGGGGAGCAATTTCTTGGGACACACGATCATCTTTAGTGGTCCTTCAAGGCACTTTGACAGCTCGCAGATACGTGGACGATATTTTAACGCCGATTGTGCTACCCATGCTATCAAGTCGCCCAGGTGCCATTTATCAACAGGATAATGCTCGTCCACATACTGCGCGACTCTCCCAACAATGTCTTCAAGGATATGACGTCCTACCATGGCCTGCCAGGACACCAGATCTTTCGCCAATAGAGCATGTCTGGACGCGCTGGGAAGTCAACTGCAGCCGTCCCGAGATACAGGAGAATTAACTGCGCAGATGCAAAGACTATGGCAGGATCTTCCACAGGGGGTCATAAGTGATCTAATTGAATCGATGCCACGCCGAATTTCGGCTTGTATAGCTGCCAGAGGTGGCTTTACTACTTACTGATTTTTAACCTTTTGCAAGCTGTAACCGCTTAATAAAATGATATTTTGTTCTGAATTTTTAATCATTTGTTTATTTTCATATACACTACATGCATACCAAATTTCGTGAATGTAGCTCAATTTCTTCTGGGTGCATATATTTTTTTTGCGACAGAGTGTATATATATATATATATATATATATATATATATATATATATATATATATATATATATATCCGTATCTTATATATATATATATATATATATATATAAGAAGTACGGTCGATATGGTACTGTAGTTACTGCCCCAACTCGTGACAATGAATTGGAAATTAAGTTCACAATTCATTGTTATTAAAATATATAAAATTTTACATGACTTATTTTTGTATTTGTTATTTTTATATTCCTTACTGAGAGAGAAAGCAACAAATGGGAGTTCATTACCTGCCAAAACTGCAGAGGCCTGGTTGTTTACTCCACAAGCTCCTACCTTATGCTTACTCTGCCCTACTAAGTAAAAATGCCGTCTTCTGCTCGTCAAGATCATGGAATTGCAGATATTGTTTTCCATATATTTTAAATAATAGTTTTCTAACTTCTACATCAGCCTTTTAATAGTCTACACTCCTGCAAAGAAGTCTGAATTCAAAACTATAAAAACTTATTTTTCCCAACAATGTCATTTATACCTTTATTTTTTATAATCTATGAATGCGTTAAACTATTAATTTGTTATCGCGACTATTTAATATTAAATGCGAAAAAAAACGAATAAGTTTCAAACTGAAACTTAAATTGAATTTTTCAAAAACTGTCATCGATATTCTCATAACTTTTACATATTGTCATTTTAGCATATCACACATCTATCTTCTATGCAAAAATCTATTATAAGTTCATCAAATGTTTCAGCATATTTTTACTCATAACATGCAGTTTTCAACCACATTGTGAGGCCGCTATCCTAATGGTCAAAGTAACGGACTCGTAGCTGGCGTGTCATGAGTTCGAGCCAAGCACCACTGAAGATCCGCCGTGTAAGGGAGCGATGCTCAAGCGTCATCCTCGTCACTTGATCATGGTTTAAAATTACGAGGTCCGTCGCCAAGTGAGTGGATATTAACGTCGCACTGTTCACCTACACGAGGGCTTTTAGTGATGGACCTCGTAATTTTGAAGCATGGTCAAATGACGAGGGCGACACCTGAGCTGGCACCCCCTCTCTTAACTACCACACCTCACCAACGAGAGGACATTTCAGCTCTTGATATATTTTACTTGCATCGCTGCCCTACACGGTGGGTCTTTTGTGGCACTGGGCTCGAACTCGAGACATGCCAACCATGATTCGATACCTTGACCACCTGGTACCCCGGACACAGGTCCGTCGCCAAAAGTCCTCAAGTAGTTGAGTAGAGAAGAGAGAGAGTGCGATTTTAATATCCCCTCACTTAATTAAATTATATGAAATTTAAGGAATACTTGAAAAAATATTAGAAGTCGAATATATATATATATATATATTAAAAAATTAATCTAATGATAATTTTAAATATCCAAAGAATTATTAGTATTTATGGTAAATATATGTTTTTCAACTGAGTATGTGAGACACGTATAAATATCTTTTTCGAAATTCCAATGCAGAATTTCAGTGGAGCTAATACAAAATTCCTAGTTTTGCATGGTTAAGATTATAAAAATGTCCAAATTTTAATAACCTTTTCTTCAGTCAACCATTAATGGAACATGAATGATGAGGGATTATGCATAAATATATATTTTTTTAACTTGAATTTAAAAGGATCTTTATATTTATTTATATGCGCAAATGTTAACTGTAAATTTGTCCAGATGCTTTTAAATACTCTTTATTTGAAGATTCAAGTTCAAAAATATAAACTTGTAGTTAAAGTTTTCTTTGAATGAAATTAATGTTCAGACATTCAAAATTCAAATATAATTTGTTATCTGAACAATACAAAACAAGGGATTCTATGTAAGATGCCCTGAATATCTGGCTTTAAAATTATGAAAAACTAAAAGATTTAAATAGGGTTTTTTTTAACAATGCATAAAATTTTTTTGCAAATAATGTAATACAAAAGCTTAAAAATTATTCATGTTTAGAAGTTTCCGAAATTTTAAAAGATTTTAAATTTTGAATCTTTTTTTTTTTATTTTTTGACACATAACAAAGTAATCATTTTTAAAAAAAATCCCTGAAAGTATTGATTAAAATAAGAAAAATGAAACAGTAAATTATCCTCAATGTTTTAATATATAATTTGAATTTAAATACTACAGATATTTTTTAAAAACTTAGACATACATTATAAAAACTTAATTCTATTTGAGAATTTTAAGGTAAAGAAAAAAATGAGAATTTTCAACTCGTTGACTTGCAATTATTTCCGTACACTTTAGGGTTTAAAGAAATTCTTCAAAGTTTTTTACGATTGCTACAGGAACCGGTCTCCCTGTGAGCCATAAAACTTCCCCTCAATGCCCATTGTGTCTCCCCGACCGTCTCTAATTATCTTTCAAGATACTAAACCTTTAAAGGGGGGAAAAGAATTCGGAAAAACACGACTTTACCGTTTTTGAACTATTACTTGAGGAAGAAAAAATCAGTTTGGTTCATTTTTGGTGAGTCTCCTGCCTTACGAAAAATCCAGTGTGGTCCGTTTTCGAAGCCTCTCTAGTAGGGCGGAAAAATCCGTGCTGTCCGTGGGGGTTAAGTTAGTATTGCTAAATTAATTATAAAATTCATTGTGCAGTACTGATACATTTATAAGTGTACTGTATCGGTGTAAATGTGTATTTTATTTTGTATTATGTCAGAATGTATTTTGTTTGTTTACGTTTAGTCAATTCATAATATATTAAATAATCTTTTGTTTTCGACTTTTCAATATGCTCGCCCCCCCCCTCGTAACGTTATCTCGCCCGCTTGGGTGTCACGCCCCACAGTTTAAGAAACGCTGCGTTAAAGGATATTGAGACTTCCTGTTCTTGAGTTACTCGTTAGCTATAAATAGATAATTCTCGTATGTTTTAGCACTATCACGTGACAACTACGAGACTCCAGGTTTATATCTTATGGACATTAAGCCTTTCCAGTTTGAAATCCCAACTGCATATTTAAAGAAAAGAAAGAAAACTCGCAACAGTGAATAGAAAGTATTTTCTCATTTGTTCAGAACCATTCCTTGGCAGATGATTTCAATGGGCTATTGAACGCGGGGAGAAAAAAATGTGGAAGAAGTATTCGCCACTTTTCGGAGCCGACATAAAAGTTTTGAGGGGGTAAAAAGTTCCAAGTCGGTGCATTCGTCGCACTCCACCGAAGAATTCGAGTGGAACCCATTTCTACTGCTGCTAATCATTAATGAAGGATTACTGCATTCATTGAAAATGTCTTTCCAATTCCCTTGAGGGTAGAGTACGGCGTAGGATGGAACTTTTATTTCTTCCTAGATATCTATTCCTATCAAAGAACTTTTCAATTCCATTAGAGTGGAAAGCCATTTGAAGAATTTCCTGTCGGAATAGTTAAGCCTAACACATTTAGAAAATTCCAACGGCTGCAGTTACATTAGATCAAATTTAATTATGACAAAATGGCCTAAATGTAATCCATTTGGGGATTACACAGATATGAAGCTATAACGTCGTGAAGTTTTTTGTAGGAATAGATTCGTATTCTGGTGGCCGCCTCGTAATTCTGGTGTGTTTGCTCTTAAAACTAAAACTTCATTCGGAGATTGAAGTTGAAGGAGAAACTTTCGATGTGTAAAATGGCTTTACATGAGAGGAAGTAAATGTTAGCACTAGGTGACACGAATGCCAGAAATATTTGTTTAGTTTCCTGGAAATATTATTTTAGTGATGGAAATAGTAAAAATTATATATATCATTATAAGGAGAATGTACATTAGCAATGAATGTCAATAAATTATTTTACATGTAGTATATCAAGATGTAGTGTTCACACAGTTTTTCTGTGATAAATTTCAGATGCATATATAGGAACTGAATTAGGATTTTACAGGGAAAATAATATATCTAAAGGTTTGAAATAAGCCTAATTGTCCTTCATTAACTTATTTTTAGTTGATACCGATTGACTTGAATGACATAATTTATCCTCATCAACATTTAGTTAAATTATTCTGATTTAATCAAGAAACCCTCTTTCTTATTCTTGAGTATTTGCTTTTTTAAATCATTTCGTCAAGACATTAAAGATAATTGCATTTTGAGCACTAATTCCAAAACATCCTATTTCCCTAAATTTTTTTATTAATGAAACGTTTTTCTTCTTTGCTATGTGTGAAAAAAAATATTCGATGTGACCAACAGGAAAGATTCGAAGAAAAGAACTTTCACTTTTTTTTGTAGGATGCTTATGTAATTATACAGGAGCACATATGAAGCGATTAAAGAAAAGTAAATAGCAGCTAACAAAACAATTCTTAATTTATCATCAGTAAACGAAAATAATTAGCAATTATATACTCAGTTATTTTTCTCTATTTTCATAACTTTTTAAACAAATAATCTATAAGATAAGAAAAGTAGCGAATAAGTTGTTCTCAAATTATCGAAAAGAATACTCGTTGCAGTTAAATGAAATGCAAAAAAAGGCACCAGAAAAAAGATTAAAATCAAAAAATTAGCATAACGAAAGTGCTGTTGTTTGTCTATAGAAAAAATGTTAATTTAAAACCATTCATTTTTAATGATATAATGTTATAAGCATCAGAAAAGGGTTTTTTTAACACGCTTTTATAAGTTTCGTTTGTATGTAACGGAATCTTTGAAGTCGAATTTTACCCACTTAAAAAGGTCAGATTGATTCGAAATTTTGCTCACTAGTCAAGGAACGATGAAAATACAATAATTTTATAATTGTGCTCCATTATTCTAATCAGGATCGTCAAAAATTACGATTTTCAGATTTGGCGACTAAGAGATTAAGTTACAACTCTAAAAAAGCGATAAAATGTGCGTCAGCTATTTCTTACCATAATATAAACAATTTTGTCTAGTTTTTCTGAAAATGGAAAGATAAGAAAAAAAGATTTGTGCATGTAAAGTCTGTTTTTTTTTAGATACTCTTGCCAGATCTGAGAAATTAAACATTATCCATTGCTTCATTTTACCAAAACAGCTGAGAATTGATCCAGAGGTCACCGGATTAAAAGATGTAAGTTTCAGAGAGAATGTTGAGCTCTTTTTAGTGAAAAATATCATTGACTTAACACATTCTTTCGCATGAAATATTTCAAACACTTAGCTCTTTCAGATTTTCTTCAGTTGACTGATCCTACATTTTGTAAACCAGGCTGTATTGACGCAATGATAGGATGCAAATGGGTATTCCAGATTCTAAGAAATGATGTATTTAAGATTAATTCACCAA
This sequence comes from Trichonephila clavipes, assembly GCA_019973935.1. Classification (NCBI taxonomy): domain Eukaryota; kingdom Metazoa; phylum Arthropoda; class Arachnida; order Araneae; family Nephilidae; genus Trichonephila; species Trichonephila clavipes. The sequence goes on from BMAU01014135.1 coordinate 115,262, forward strand.
TTAATAAATGATACTTTAAAAAAACTAAAAATACATGTTTTTACTGTAGATCAAACTAAAAAATGAAAAATAAATTAAAATTTAAAAAACTAAAAAACACACTTTTATGATGAATCGGACTAAAAAATAAAAATAATAATAATAATTCTTAATATAAGAATAAAATGATTAACGACAAAATTAATCTCATTGGGGGTAAAAGCGTGGTGTGTGTGTTTTGTACTACAATTTTACACTAATTCAGAATTTCGCAATAGAACTAGTAAAAAATATAACATTTGATATCGATCACCCCACGCTTTTACTCCAATGACATTAATTTTCCCGTTAATCATTTTATTCTTATATAATTTTTTTTTTACTTTTTAGTTCAATTCCCCATAAAAGTGGGTTTTTTAGTATTTTTAACTATTATTTATTATATAAAAAAATAGAAACATTTGAGTAAAAAAATACAAAAAGAAAGCCTGAAAATGAAACATATTTTAAGCGAGGGAGGGAATGTAGATTTTTTTTAATGGCGCGAGGTTGGTTATTTTAAGAGTTACATTAAACCTAAATGAAAAGGTACAAAAATTAAGAAATTTATATATTTAAATCCTAATCATTCTGTTCAGGTTCTCATTGCCTTTTTCCAATAAAAAATTTGTCAAAACTTGATTCTATGTCTTCTTGATTCTTTTTCAAAACTTGTTTTATTTTATCGGGATAAGATCTATAATATAAAACAGCAATAAAGAAATAATAGCTTTTCTTTTTCAGCTATAGTCAAGTAAGACATTACTCTTACTTTCGCGGAGACTCAAAAACCATATCTGAAAAGGGCTGCCTGGAAATGTTTCAAATTTGGGAAGAACCCACCCTATATAAATATTAGACTAGAAATATTTTTTAATTTATTAGGGATATTTTTTTTATTTATTAGTGCTCACGCAAGCTAATTTTATGTTACGCTGATTTTTCAAAGGTACTTCCCCCCAGAAACACATTTGTTTATAAGAAAGGAAAGAAAATTTCCACTGCGCATGCATAATTACTTAGATAAAAAAAAATCCGGAATTAAAGAGTCTCCTTTGTCGTCTCATCTCAACTTTTTGTATTCACAATTTTATATTTAACGTAATCATAACATCATATGCGTGATGTAAAGTTATTAATGCATAAAATCATAAGATAAAAATTTAAAATGCTTACATTTTTCTCTGGATCATATTTTAAAAACATTATAGTTTTTAATTCGACCGAATTGCCCTAGCTAAGGCACTTTTAGTAACCTCGCAACAAGGAGAGTCCCTAAAAAAATCATTACATGTAACGCAATCAATTTTTTGGAACTTAAAAAAAGCATTAAGTAAAATGCAATATATTTTTGTTCGAAATTTCAGTTTAGTTAATGACCGATCATTATCCTCACAAAAAAATACAAAATCGTTAAATTCATTTTGTTAAGATCTTTTTTTTTCAAAACATCGTTTAAGAGCAGCACTTTGTACACGATGAATACAATAAAACGAGGATAGATTATTTTTAATAGCAACTCGTTAACGCAAAACGATACTATTAAACCGATAAACAGGTCGCTTCTTTTGAAAGGCATTTAAATATATAAAGTCCCCTTCCCCCCTCCATTTTTTTCTATATCTGAGCAGGGTACTTTTTTTTCTGATCGCGACCACCATATGAAGTTTTCTTGTCATTTCAACTTTTTTTTTACCTGTTTATAAGTTCTACCATTTTTTGTTAGAAAAAGTTTCGCCGTAAATCGTGTCCTTTGTGAGAGAATTCTTCTGTCCTTTTATCATGTTGGATTTTTTTAAAATTTCACGCGTGCGTACTGTCGTGCTTTGTGCTGAGTTCTGTGTTGCAAACCTCCTTACTTCCATTAAATATAACTTTAAGTGCAACTCATCTTCAGCAAAAGGCATACTTCATAAAAGATTTTCGTTTTATCACGCTCCATTACAATTAATGAGGGGATTTAATTTTATTTTATCTGACTCTAATGAATTGTAAGTGAGTGAGTGAATATTAATGTCGCACTGTTCAGCTACACGAGGACTTTTGGCGACGGACCACGTAATTTTAAACCATGGTCAAGTGATGTGGACGTCACCTGAGCTGGCACTCACCCTCTCCTAACCGCCACACCACACAAACAGGAGTACGTTTGAGATCTCGACAGATTTAACGTGCATCGCTTCCCTACACGGTGGGTCTTTAGTGGTACTGGGCTCGAACTCGTGACAAGGCCAGCCAAGATCCGATACCTTGGCCACTCGGCTACCATGGCCACAATGAATTACGAGAGTTATTATTAATAGACCGTGTAATTTGGAACCTCGGTCAAGTGACGAGGTTGCTAACACAAAGCTAACATTCCATTCTCCAAACTTCCACTCAACGCCAACCTGAGGACAGAGCCTCGATAGAATTAACACGTTGAAGGAAATAAAATATCAGGAAAGTCCAAAAAATGGCAGAATTCTTTTTCCAGATTTGGTAAACAGAGATGTTTTAACCTTACTGGATATTGAAAATGATTGAAAAGTATGTATTTTTCAGAAAAAAGTTGGAGTAATTCTTGGCGCCTATCAGCGTCCTGTCGACCTTCGAACCTATGTTACTTCAAGTATCAACACGACGCCGCGCACGCGATAGACATTTTAAAAAAAAACAATTCTTTAGAGAATATTTTTAGGCACTTTTTACTAATATGACACATCAAATTCTACTGCATAATTTTATATGAGGCAATCGACGTCGTACGGCATTCTGATAAAATTGGATGGGGTAAAATGAACAGGGTTCTGCTAGTTTTATGGAATAATTTTAAAGACACCGCACGGCGTCCTGTCATTTTTTACTAGATGTAGTCGACGCCGCACGGGCCCTTCAAAGAGTTAACGTGCATCTGATACTCTACACGGTGGGTCTTAAGTGGTACCAAGGATCAATAATTTATGAAAAGACAATGTTGGTCTTGATTTTAGGTATCCGACTACGTTCGGAACCGTGATTTTAAAAAAGCGTATAAAGGATAATTTTCATTATATTTAGAGTCACTTAGATTAGAATACATGTATAAAATTCTTTTAAGAACAATTTGACAAAAAAAATTATTTAAAAGCAATATTTTGGCAAAAAATTAACCTAGAATAACCTTTTTTCAAAATGTTCCCCTTTTATAAAAAAAAAAATGCTTTTATAAAGTACAGACTTCTCCAGAGTCTCAACTAATTTTTTTTTTGAAAAATTCACATTATTTTCAGTTACAACTCATTGAAATAATGATCCGCGTTTCTTTTTGAAAATTTCTCCCCCTCTGTTGTCGTAAAACATGGATATAAACCCACTTCTAAGTTATATATTTCAAAAATTCTAGTTGAGCCTCTGTACAGAGATCTGAGCTATACACATGCAAACTATTATTATAATAGAAGCATTTTTCACAAAAGGAGAATATTTTGAAAATGGGTCATTCTATGTTCATTTATTTTTTGTCAAAATATTGTACTTAAATAATTTTTTACTGTAATACTATTCTTAAAACAATTTTATATACATTTTCTAATATAAGTGACACTAAATATCATAAATATTATCCATTTATACGCTTTTGTAAAATCACGGTTCCGAACGTAGTCGGATACCTTAATGACCATGATCATGCGAACCCACGTAATTCTATTAAAACCTCATAAGGAAGTTACGCTTTTGCTTCAATTATTTAAATTCCTTGCCATAATTTATAAGTGCAGTTAATTGAAACAAAATGAATAAAAATACAATTTTCAACAATTTTTTTTTCAGTTTCTTACTTTTTTTTTTTGTTGTGACTTTTAAAATAGACTACTAAACTACTCTGGTATAAACAATTAAACGTAGTATCAGTTTATTATTTTTTAAAGAACAAAGTAATTAACGCCTCTACGCAAATAAGGTATCTAATGATAGCTAAGCTATTCTCGGACACTTCTGTCCCGCAATGACATGTGACATCAATGTCACAAGATAGCGAATAGATAGGCGATGGGATCGCGTTTACTCGGGGTAGAGGTACTGTAGAAACAGTTCCACTTGCTCGAGGGTGAAGCTTTGTAGCGTTATTTGAAGGATACGTTTTCAAACATCATAAGAACATGAAGCCCAATAAACTTGTTTTTAGAATTTCTTTGTTTACCCAGCATTAATAAGAGCAGTCGTCGTCATGCAGTCAATGTCACAAGATAGCGAATAGATAGCCACAGAGTGGAGGCGGGTCAATCGCAAAGCTACTTTAAGAATATGGACAAAATTTCATCTTCTGTAAAAGAAACTCGGGGATGATTGGAACACCATTTCTAAAACAGAACACTGTTCTAATCAATTGCGAGCCCCAAACAGAGATTGTGAAGAACAGAAGGTGTTCCAAGTTCGTGTGCGATGTTCGCCCGTTCTATCGAGCGCACCGAGAACAATGCTGAAATAACCCAAGCTAGTTCATTTAAAACGCGAACCAAAGTAGTTGCACCAGCACCGTTTTTATCTAATGTTTAGAGCTTGATTTCCATGGGACACCACTGAGGTATCAAGCTGTCCCTCGTTTTTTTAAAGTGGTGTTCACGCCTCATAGACAAACAAAAGAGAGTTGAAAATGAGACGTCCTAGTCCACTTAAAACACCAACAACTGATCAACAATATATAGATTTTTTTTTTTTTGTTCGGGCAACCCAAACAGTTTTTTAAAGTTATGATCTACGATAGGACAAAAGCATTATATACAGTTAAATAGACAAACAAAAGAGAGTTTTTTTTTTTTGTTGGTTTGTCAAACCAAACAGTTTTTTTTGATCAACAGTTTTTAAAAGTTATGATATAGGACAAATATTTTTTTTTTTTGTTTTTTTTTGTTATTCTACGATAGGACAAAAGCATTATATACAGTTAAATATTTTTTTTTTTGTTGGTTTGGTCAAACCAAACAGATTTTTTTTTTGTTTAAACTTATGATCGACGATAGGACAAAAGCATTATATACAGTTAAATATTTTTTTTTTTTTTTGTTGGTTTGGTCAAACCAAACAGTTTTTTTCTTGGTAGATATATAGATTTTTTTTTTTTTGTTCGGTCAACCCAAACAGTTTTTAAAAGTTATGATCGACGATAGGACAAAAGCATTATATACAGTTAAATATTTTTTTTTTTTTTGTTGTTGGTTTGGTCAAACCAAACAGTTTTTTTCTTGGTAGATATATAGATTTTTTTTTTGTTCGGTCAACCCAAACAGTTTTTAAAAGTTATGATCGACGATAGGACAAAAGCATTATATACAGTTAAATATTTTTTTTTTTTGTTGTTGGTTTGGTCAAACCAAACAGTTTTTTTCTTGGTAGATATATAGATTTTTTTTTTGTTCGGTCAACCCAAACAGTTTTTAAAAGTTATGATAGACGATAGGACAAAAGCATTATATACAGTTAAATATTGCAACCGTCACAATGGAAAATACATCTAAAAACAATAAGAAGTAGGAGAACAGAGAAAATAAATTTAAATGTCCTTATGTCCATATGAAAGCGTGTTTACACCATCTTCACACACAAATTTCTTATCGTAATAGGCTGAAAGCGATGTTTTGTTTTGTATAACTGTTTCCAATACATGTTTCCGAGATACAATAGAAAATTGCAAATGTTTTACTCTTGATTCCTCTTCGAGAATGGTTTTATAGTTCTCGTGAGTTATCGAATTTAATGAACTAGACCGTACACCTTTAGCTGCCTTTTTACAATCGTTTGCTCCATATAAAATGGAGTACATTTTTGGTTTGATTCCGACAAATTCTTGAATAGGTGTACATATTTCATTCTTGAGAGTACCTAATTTTCCGCAATTTGTGTCGTTAAACAAAAAATGTTCAACAGGAAAATTGCTTAGATCTAATATTTCGGAAAAATTATTTTTTAGATCCATATATGCATCGTTAGTGTGTATATGTAAGTAAAGCGAGTCTGTGTCCATGTACAATAACTCGCATGAATTTTTGTAAAACCGTTTGAAGTTCGTATAGTACAGATCGTACATTCGTAATTTGGACAATTCTAAGACCGTGAAACCGATGTATATCGGTTTATCTAAGTACAAATTTGGTTTTCTCATTTTAAACAATGTAAAATTTTCATTAACAGGCTCAAAAAACTCTAAGCATGGACTAGACAATAACTTTTGACTTGTATCCTGTGTCAAAGCACCCTTTACATTAATTCGTTTCCGTACATTTTGCATAGTCTTCCCAAAGAAAGCGTTGTTTAATTTTTTAAAAATAATTTTTCAGTCGCTGCAGTACTTTGATTGCGTTTTTGATTATTGAAATTTATATATTCTCTTAGCCAAGGTTTTTGAGAAAATGTTAAAATTTTATGGATTTTTTTTAATACTAATCCATGCTCAAGATAAAATTTCAAATTCATATAATGAACAACATAATTTTTTTAAAAAAGAAATTTGGTGTGAGTTTTATAGCAGGCAAAGTAGATTTTAAATTAAATTTATCACATAAACGTTTTGAATACGGTGATAGCATTTCGTAAGAAATCTTCAGATGCTCTGGCGCCATCGGAAGATCGTTCTGCTCCTCATGTATTGAGGGAGGCAGTTCTAAATCCACTTCAAGGATGTATCCTTGAGAGGAACTCGGGCTAGTATTAAAAATATCAAACTCTTGTTGTTCTTTGGGTGTCAACCATGCAAAATTATTATATGGCAATGGCATGCTCATTGCATATCCATATAAATTTACACAGTCTAGAGCTAAAATGTAACTATGCTCCCTTGAACTATCATAAGCAGGAATGTATGGGTTATTTGCTTGTGCAAATCTTTTGCCAACTAAGCAAATTCCTCCTCTCATATTACTTTCGAAGAATAAATAATCATTTACTTCGGAAAGCAATTGGAGTTCGACTTTGCAAAATTTTAGACCTGCATCAAATGTCAATTCTGAGAGGGATATATAGTGAATAGGGTCAAGCTCATAGTTTTTTAAACTTAATTTTCTGAAATTATTGAACACTTCTGCTAACAAAATAACATCAGTCAATTGGTAGAGCTTAAGATAATCGGCGAATGTTTTGCAATTAAAAGTATTATAAACTAGAGTCGCATGTGCATAATCATTGTCGCTTATATGTGATTGCGTCAGCACGTTGAAAAATTTATCTTTTGAGGGGAAACTTTTTGATGATAATTTAGATAAATGATCCAAATATGAATATGGAAAAATACCTTTGCTTTTCAGCAAATCGCGGTGTTCAAGATCCCCGAAAAAGGCCTCGAAAATTGTAAAATCGTGTTGCGAGATACTCAAGTTGCGAACTAAAGCGTCCAACGATGCATCAAGAAATTGAAAAGAGTCAATAAATTTCAAATGATCTAAGGTGAACATTGTCAATTTCTCCATATTCAAGGGGATCACACTTACTTCTTTCGCAATGTTTTTCGGTAAATGCTTTAGCAGCAAATGAGTATCATAGTTACGCGAATTATGAATCACCACGGGAATGAAAAACGTTTTTCGATGTAATAAATTACAAAGTTGGTGCGCCATACCGAGAACACGATTAGAATCATGAGAATGATGTCGTACACGAATCGATTTTGCATCGAAAAATTCGCAGCAAAACACACACCGATACTCGCTATAGGAGCTAGAATCATTTACTTCAATTTTGTTCACGCGTTTTAATTCCGCAATCAATTTTGAACTAATTTCCTTAAGCTCTACGAAAAATTTCTCAACTACATTTTCTCCCGCATAATAGCTATGATATAAAATATCATTTTCATAATCGACTACTACAAAGGCATAACTCACAGGGATATGTTTTTCAATAGGCGTGGTGAAGGATTTCGTAGGATTGGGCAATGTTGTTGGAAATTTTGAAAGCAAACACTCAAAATCAGCATAAATCGCATAACGATGCTCAACACATTTGTTCAAATGGTTGAATTTTAAGCTCAGATCAGAAGGCATCGATAATCGCTGAGGTTTATTGTGCAAACATAGACGCTGATGCGACTCTAATGTGCTTTGACGAGTAAATCCAGTTAAACAATTGACACAAAAATAATTCGCGTTGGATTTATGTCTAAGTAACCTATTAAAATTTTTGATTGCAAAGTAATGATTATCATATAATAATAAATTAACTTCGCGTTGATTTGGTTCACCGATATACATCGGATAGATTAAGTTTTCAGCATAGCCGAACACATTTACTTTCAAATGATTGGCTTTTTCAAACGATTTAATATTTGAAAGCGCCACTGGAAAATTTAGCATCGAATAATCGATTAATTTTAAATATGGTTTGTATTTAGAAATTCTGTGAGCGTTCGATGTTTTGGGAAAGAGTATTGCTAGCACAGCATATAAAAACATTGATTAGATGAGCATTGTAGATTTAACAAAGCGTGTTTATTTTTAAGACTAGGAGGGAGTAATGCATTCGTACAGCCTCCTGCTATCTCTCGAAAATTGCCTTCGTGAACATCTAAATATTGCACTTCATGTAAACTCCAGCCACTACCATTGTGGATAAAAGCATCGATAGTGTTTTGAATTTTTGTAAACGCTCGACTAATGCAAGGCACGATTTGCGAAACCGCTAAAAGTCTTGCAGCATCGCTACAGAAATAAAAGCTTTGGTCTATGTTTTCTTCCTCAATTACTTTGCGGAATATAATATTGAAGCATATGACGAATCTTATTCTTAATACAGGTCCTTCTCGGCTTAGAAGATCAAAAAGAGCTGTTTGACTTTCTTCGAAAATACTTTCGATATCGATAGAATGTATTTCAGCCCTCCAGCTGCGCACAGCTCCGCGGAAAGAAGAATTAATCGTTCTAAAAATCATATTAAGTTAATGAATTTGCTATTTCTCCCTACTCCTCATTTAACAAAAATATTTACATAGATTTTAGATGTTGTTGGATATGTTCTAGTCCTTCTAGCAATACAGGAATTTGGTCCACATGCAAATTAAACCGATTTTTGACTTCATTCTTCTCGTTTGATTTGACGAAGCCAAGGTATAGCGTCTTCCTGAAATCCTTCACTTCTAAGCAAACACCCTTGCCGATGTAAACACTATAAGGCGCTAACAATTTAACGGTTTCACCATCTTTTTCCTTGCTGATATCAATGTTAAATTTACGCTTTTTAGCGATCGAACTGGGAACAATCATCTCTAAAATAAAGAGATGCTATAAGAAGTTAAGTAAGAACTCAACTATAGAACTTATTTAAAAAAGGATATCATTTAGGAAAAAAAAAAAGTAGAGCTCACCATCTTCCATTGTGACGGACGAGTGATGAATAATCTTACACAGAGATTGACACAAATTCAAAGAGGACTAAAACTTGAAGTCCCAAGATTTTATACTCTTGAATACAAGGACAAATAGTTGCTTAAAAATTAATATATGGAAAGACGCAGTTGTTTTTGCACCCTAAGAATTTCATATCTATTAAATGTAACCTTCGGGTTTTCTTAAAAATAGCTCTTGCGTAAATGCTATGCAACATAATTATACTAAGTAAAATTATATAAAAAGACTACAAAAAAATAAGACGAACGCAATTGCAAGGTTAAATAACAATTTTTTTATTCAGGGATTATCAAAATAGTACGCAAGTGTTACAATCAATCTTTAGTGCTCTATACATGAATCGAATGCTGGTGTATCAAAAGAGTTATATTCGATAAATTTCTTTCCAGATTACAATAAAATCAAGAACTGCTATTTGGTTTACATTTTCACAGGTATGGAGGTTCGTTTTTAGAATTTCTTTGTGCAACAGTTTTATGCTTTGCGTTCAGATGGTTGTTGATAGTTCAGCACCATTATGGAGTTCTCTCAGATAATTTCGTTGTTATTCAAAATACGAAAATAGACAATCTTCAATCTGCATTCAGAATCAATCAGTGGATAGGAGTTCGCTGCTCGGATTTATGATATCATATTTTCGTGCTTTACATTCAAATGGTTGTCGATAGTTCATGGAAGAACCATTATGAAGTTCTCTTACAATTTCGTTGTTATTCAAAATACGAAAATAGGCAATCTTCAATCTGCATTCAGAATTATCCGTTGGATAGGAGTTCGCTGCTTGAACGCAAGAGATCATATTTTCGTAAAGCGTATCGCTGCAGCTATGTATGGAATAAGCACTGTTTGCTCCATTGCGTTTTAAAAACAAAAAGCCGTATCTCGGTTCGGGAACCATTGTTTCTGTTGAATTATTTCAGTCAGCAATGAAATTTTCACAGTTCGTTTTTCTCTTTTATACATTCTGTCCATAAAAACACGTACAGACATGCACAAGGACGTTGAAAACATGTCTAGAAGCGTGTATTGCGAAAATTATACGCTTGACATGTTTGCTTTGTATACGGAGTGAAGCAACAATTTTGTAAATGAAATTTACGACTAACAAACTTTTTTATAAATTTCTCATTATTTTTTATTTCATTCGAATCCAGAGGTGATAAAGACTGCTTTCTCACAAATTTATATAAGAAATATAAACAGAAATGACCGCAGGTATAGGACATGAAGCTTTGATACCGACATTTGTTCCACTCAAAAGTAACAGAATTATTTTGCATAAATGATAAAATATGTTTATTTTCTGGAACTGAAGCATAACTACAAAAATAATAGCATTTATAATTCCTAATAGCTATAGCAACCCAATGACTTCCTGGTTTTGTTTTAGGATCTAAGTTCACAATAAAACATGAATAATTATCTCGTTTCTTTGGTAGTTCATCGCAAGCAAATACACCACCAAATTCAGATCGAATATTCATATCACTACATGCAAGTCTGCAAAGAGTTATACTGTCCATCTTTTAATAATCCGTAAAGATAGTACGGTTTTTATCAATCTCAATTGTGTTGCGATACTCAGAATAAACTAGTAAATTGACAGTTTCTGGTAGAGCTTTAGAGAACTTTATATCAATAGTTAAATTACCATTGCGCGAAATACTTTCGTGCATTCCGTCTGCACTGAGATCAGGTGTCAAATCTATAGCAAACAATGTATACCCATCCTTATATTCGCTAAAACTGATGTTAATGTCTTGATCTTTATGGTATCGTCCTAGATCAGTAAAGAGACTCATATAACTTCTGCTGTAACCGTTAGAATCATCGAATCTCGGTTGAAAGGGTTTTGAGGGAAACATTGTATTACCTTCAATGGCACAAATATAGGAAATGTCATAATGCTTAAAATTGAAGGGATTTTTTCCAAAATCACCATTGAAGGCAGTATTGGATACCATAGCCATAATGATACGCGTTGGAAGCTGTCCTATGAAAGAGTTTGGAATTGTAACAGACTGAATGCCCGTCGAGAGCGCAAATGATTTCACTTCTGTTCTGCGAATTGGCATTTTTATAACACCCTTGGTTAGGGCTACTTCATGCGCAATTAAAACTGGAGGAGCCACCTTAACTTTCCTCACGAATAATGATGCATGCTGTATAAGTATTTTAAAATCTTTTGTGGGAGACATAAGAGCAAATGCGTCTTTATTTCTTTCTAGCTTAATGCGAAGATTCACCGAATTGATCAAACATTTGCTCTGATTGCCTAGATCAAAATGTAGGGGACCAATCATATCTATAAGTTTACTATTTTTGCAAATGTTATATCGGGTTTGATAACCAGGATTTGAATTATCCCCCACATTAGCAAGTTCTACCGAATCGTGCTTAGAAGCACGATCTTTGTAAAAAAGACCAGCTGTTAAGATTGATTCTTGAACAGATTTTGGTGCGAGCATAGCATCGAAAATAGATCTATAAGCATAGTTAGCTTGAGAAGATACTTGCTTATCATTTAGTACAACCGAACATTCAGAGAAAAGAGTGTTCAGAAAATAATTAATTGGTGCGACTTGGTCAGTTGTTCCAATCGCTGTTCCACTTTTCTTTGTTATTTTCGCTTGTAAATGAATTAATACATGCGACAAATCTAGATAATGTTCTCCTGATGCAGAAATAAAAATTCAATTGGTGTGTTATCACCCAATGAGGCAATAGGATGTACTTCTATAAAGGATGAACTGTCTATACTGAGCTGAACTGGACTAACGTTAAACAAGTCTAAATCGCTTGTAACACAGGTACAGGCTCGCGAATCCATTATGAGAATATATCTGCTTCTTCCAATTTCTTTCGCCGTCTCTTGACTCGCTGATAATGATTTTTTTTGTATGCTCTCTTTCTTTTTATACCTGAACCAGTCTGGATTTTATGAAGAATGTCGTCTTTTATCTTTTTAGTTGTTTCCCGAAAACGTGATTTCGCTGAGTCTTTAAGAGAAGCACCTGCTGCGACATCTGAGACTACCTTCGATCCTGCGCTTAGTAGGTGTTTACCTAAATATTTTCCTGCTTTCATCGCTATAGGAGTTATGAATCGAAATAAATTTGAAAACATTCCATATCCTCTTTGGTGGCCAACACCTTGAAAATATGGTCCACCTCCTGTCTGCACCTGAGCGCAGTAATAATTCTCACAAGCTTTCGGATCCAAATGCATACTCTTTCACCGTTGTGATCCAAATGATTAAGCACCCAATAGACTGTGGTTTTATAATGTTTTACGACGGAAGGAAAGAACTAATAGTGTTTTTCCGCTGGTAAATATTATACCATCTCCAGAGCTGCTTTTGAGTTCAATTTCAATGCAATCAATATAATTGTTGCGCAGAGGAAAATACGAGGGTCTTTGATAGTTTACAACTATTTGATCTTCTTTAGCAGACATAACAGGAATAATACGAAGCAATGGTGCAATAGTATCTCCAACAAAATGTGATTCAATGATATCGCTATAGACGTATATTTCAGTGATTCCTCCGTCTAACTCCAGGGGATAGTCTGATATATGAGTACCCCCGTGTAATGTTGCTGTTTTGAATCCTAAAAGATCTCTCAACCCGTCTTGTAAATTCAAAATAGATGTTTGAGGTATATGAACTTTCACTTTGTTGTTTGCCAAATGATTAAACGCAAGGTGTTTGAAAGATTTAAACAACTGTTCTGAATTTTTATAGAATCCAACTTCTAGTTCCATATGATCCGTTTTTTGCACTTTCTCCGAAACCAATGGTTTATCTGTAATGCTTACACGAAAGTATTCGTTTATTGGAGGTCTATCGATTTTTTGTAGTACATGCTGGGTTGTACCGGTTAAAACAACATCTTTCTCCATACTCAACATTCTCATTAAAATAGGGGCATACATCAGCCTAAATTCGAGTTCTACATTCTTTTCAACTGTAATTTCGATCTTGTCGGATGTATAATCGAACACGAAATCAGCTGCACCACCAATCCCTGTCTGCATCATATTAGAATTAATATGTTGCAACAATTCATGAGTTAAGTTCTCAAAATCAGTATACTTATGGTTAAACTTCGTAGCACGGACTATGAAATGTCTTTTTTGATTTCTAGCAAGAATTGTAAGAACATTGTCTTTGTTTGTCTTCGATGGTTTTCTGAACAAGAAAGTCTCTGATACTTTTATGGTTCGATCCTCTCTGGGTAAAGGTAAGCATCGTCAGCAGACGTGGTGCCTCTGCTGCTGTTAAAATTAATTCATAACCGGGAGCGACGAGTACATTGATATTCTTGTGATCCAATGCAAAAAGACAGAACGTCCACATTTTTCTTCGATGCTCTGATTAATCTTGCTAATTACTTCTTCATCGGTAATTCCTTGATCAATTTTTACTCTAATGCGGTATTCAACATAATCCTTTTCCACAATTTTGGTTTCTTCATATGTTATGGAATATTTGTTATTGTGATTTCCAATATTGAACCACGTTCGCGGAATGAATATCTCTGATAAACCGACTTCCCATTCGCCGGTTAGTGTTATCGGTCGAGCAAGTTTTGTTCTGAATGAAGCCTGGGTATTGCTAGGAAAATAATTCATACTCGCATTGCTTGGTAATGTTATGTAGAAATTTTCGTTCTCTTGAGCCATTGTTGTTTTATCCAACTATTAAACCTATCATCAAATCCTAACCATTTCACAAAATATTCTCTGTTTCTCCCCTGCCTTTTGTTTTGAGCACCTTCTCTATATGCCAGTAGTCATCAGAACGTTTAGTGACTAATTGAAGTTCAGGGAGATAAAAACGGCCTTTTAAAGGGCTAAAAAGAAAATCCATCAAATCCACTGACGTCGGGTGCGTCTGATGTACTTTCGATACTATAAACACTTCATCACTCCACCCTGGTAAATACCCGCGCCGGAAAGATTTTTTCGCTTTCGAAATTCTCACTAGATCTCCCACGCTTAAAGTTTCTTTCTGCTTTTTCATTGTATAACCATATAGTTTTTTGAAGATTTGCGGTACTAAATCTTGGGTAACTTTTGATGGGGCGATGCCTATGCTGCGATGCTTACTATCGTTGTACGACTTTACCAGAGACTGTAGAATATCATCATATTTATAAGATCTTCTATATGTGAAAACCCTGAACATTTTGTTTTTTAATGTTCTGTTAAACCTTTCCACAACACTAGCTTTATGATCTCCCTCTGCTGAATAATGGTTAATTCTATATCTTTTAAATAAAGCTTGTACCTGGGTATTTGAAAATTCTGTGCCTTTATCACTTTGGATGTGCTTCGGTCTAACTTTCTTCAATAATGTTCCAAATGCATTTTTTACAGCTACAGCGCTTTTACTTTTCAGAGGTATCACATAAGCGAACTTTGACAATACATCAATTATAGTCAGTAGAAATCTATATCCCTTATTATATTTTGCTAGGTGTTTTAAATCAACTAGGTCACTTTGCCATAAATCATTTATACCATAAGAAAGCGTAGCTCTTCGAGGAAATTTATATCGCACCGGTTTGTGAAGTGTATAAGTGTCTTGGCTCATTAACCAACGTTTCGCTTTTTGATATGGAACTTTAGTAACACTCGACAGTTTCTTAACTCCACCAAATGAAGCAGGATTCTCAAAATCATAATATGCTTTTTCTAATAATAATCTTTCCATTTTCTTTTTGAATTTTGTCTTTTCTTTTTAGCTCTTAAAGTTTCTGGAGATTCAGGAGTATTCTCATTTGGGATCTCGTATATACTCGTGTCGAACTCTGGATTTCGTACTAACTTCTGATTACCAATCCATCGTGTAGGGATTTTTATTTCGTTTATACCCTTCCAAAAAACTGAAAAACCATGTGGTTCAAAACCTTTTTTTACGTTTCTCATTAAATACGAAAACAAATCAACGATATTCGTGTTTCGTATGATTTTGCTATCCTTCATCAATTCACCATAATCATTCCATGAATAACTACGCGTTTTCAATTTCTCTGCAATAGGAGGTATAAATTTTTGGAAGTTTGCAGGAACAGAAAGAATAATCTCGCGCAATGTAGGGTCTTCCTTCAAAGATGTTTCCTTTCTTGCTATAACTGTTGTCTCTTGCTGTTCTGGTTCTTCTATTGTAACTCGCAGGGGTGGTTTAGGCGCATTTATTACACGCTGAAACTTTGTAAGTAGTTGGCTTAATAATTTTGCTTTTGCATCGTCTGAATATTTTGATTCCTGGAGAAGATTTAATATTTGATTTTCGATGGCATGTGTGTGCTCTCCTGTTTCAAATGATTTAGAATAGTAGGAAGCTGCTAATTCTTCAGGAACTACAGCCATTCTTTTAGCCATTGTCACGTATTAAATACGGCTGCCTATAGCTTTTCCAACAAAGCCTGCTAAGGCGGTTAGAACTGCAGGTATTATGATTGGTAAGAAACCCCCTGTTTGGATGATTAATTCTTTTCTCTTCTTTTCTAATGGTACTTTTTTATTTGCAATTTTTCTTATAGCTGCTTTATATTTGCGCAATTTCTTGATATTGGTTTTTAGACTACCAGACAAGAGGTTATAGCAAACCTCTGAGAGGCACTTGATTTGAAATCGATCAGCAGTCCGTATAATTGCCCTTTTTTGCGCTGGAGATGCACTAAGCAATAATTTTAATAAGTGATAATGCTTCTTTACATTTTTCATTTTATCGGTACATAAATCCAATAGAGCCCATTAGCGTCAGGAAACACACTCTCTCTGAGCCGAAATTTTTCGTCTGTTCTGGGGTGAAGATCAACTAGCAAATAATTAAAATTGTCGTGAGTGCTCTTTTTGTAAGCATCCATAAACGATGTTGCTTTGTTTCCGTATACTTGTCTTGCGAAACACTGAATTTGTCCAACATCGCGATTATTTTTAAACAATATTACATATTGCGCATTCAGACTTATGTCTCGCATCACTTTATTTCGGGGGAATAGATTTTGCAAAATCAAAATAACACTAAGTTTTGAATGATGCGCTGTAATCGTGAACAAATCAGAGATTTTCTCATTTAAATCGTTCATTAAATCATCTATTATGACCAAACTTCCACTTTCAAACGTTTCTGGAAGACCTTGAACAAATTTAATTTCTTTTTCTTCTGTGAACCATTGCTGAAAAACTTTATAGCACCATATAATATTTTTGAATTCATAATCATATGCTTTATATGCAATCATTTGTCTAACCAGAGAGGTTTTTCCGGACTGTGATGCTCCAACACATAGCAAACACGAGGGATGCTTCAATTTGAACATTGTTCGCAAACTTTTGAAATTCTTTCTGAGATAGTTGAACTCCTACAAAACTCGCTGATAAATAGGTTGAATTTATATTAAAGAAGTATCGTATATCGTGAACGTTTTCTCCTTGTTTCATGCATTCATGATAAAATAATTTTCTTCCTATATGTTTAGAATGGAAGCATGTTGTATTGTTAATATCAACTTCATTTACAATCGCATCTTTGTAATTTGTTATTATAATTATTAATTCTGCAGCAACTAGAGTTAATAATATAACGAAGCCTAAATTTTTCTGTCCATTTCATATGTGAGCTAGGTGATTAAATGAGGATGTCGACCGATAAATTTCTTTTTATTCTTTTTTCATCGAGTTTTCCCTATTATATAAAGAATATCATGAGACATTTTTGTCCTTGATAAAAAAAAGTGCCAGCGTGCTTCTCTTTCTGAATTGCGTAACGCGCTGCGCATTCAGTCATTAATTTTCGACTTGTTTTTCTTTTCGTTGGTGTGAAGGTCATGATTTTCCTTTCGATTTCATCATTTCTTAAGAGGGTTGTTTTTCATTATCTCTCGCTTTATTTTGAGCAGGGAGAAATAAAACTTACAATATGTTTTGAGCAGGAATAGAACTTACAATCCGACAAAAAACATTGTTAGTTCACTTGATAACTGCATGGTTTAACCAAGTGAGCTAGCAATGTTCTTCCCATTCTAGGTTATTTCTTTTCACTATGTTTGGGTTATTTCAGCATTGTTCTCGGTGCGCTCGATAGAACGGGCGAACATCGCACACGAACTTGGAACACCTTCTGCTCTTCACAATTCTGTTTTCACAATCTCTGTTTGGGGCTCGTGCAATTGATTAGAACAGTGTTCTGTTTTAGAAATTGTGTTAAGAACCACCAAGTAAACAAGTTCGAGAGTTGTGTAGCAGATCATACATTATTTTGGTCCGTTTGTGAGTTTTTATTTTATTGCAAAAAAAAAAACACTTGTTACTTCAGTTGCTTTCACCAGTATTTTAAAGCTAGTTATCCAAGAATAAGCTACCAAAAAAACTAGAAACAAACGAGTTAGCATTGAGAAATAAGAATAAAATATGTACCAAACCAAATGACCGTCCTAGCCGAGTGGCAATGGTCGCGAACTCTTGTCCCGCCTTATTTTTTCCGAGTTATGGATTCGAGTCTGGACGCAACTAAAGAGGGATCGAAGCAATTTAAATCGATCGAAGCTGAAGTTTCTCTAATTAATATTGTTGGCGATCAGGGTTGCCCGAATAAAAATATGTAACGCGCCATTTTAATAGAAGAGAACGCTGATGCAACTGATCGAATGAACATGCAAGGCATGATGCTTTGGGCTGAGCTCTTTTTCTTATTTACCCTGTAAATAGTCTTTAAGTGTTGGTGTGAGTGTGTAGTGTAGTCCTGTGAAGTTATGTTTAGTCATCAATAAACTTATTCGTATACCAAGGGCTCTTCAATTATCAGATACAACATTAAATCAACGATACAGTCCTCTTGCTCTCCATTGAATTCTCGACGACAAGTATAAAATGTGTAAGTTTTTGCGGAGACAGTTGAACCCCTACTCAGGAGTCATCTTCGTCACTTCATCGCGGTTCAAATGTATGACGATTGTTGCCAATAGCCCTCAAGTAACTTCAAATAGTGGGGTGTTATTCAACAATCTATGTTACTCTAATTATTATCCCCCCACGCCATGCAAGTTTTTGATCGTGTTTAGTGTGACAACTTCACCCCTCATGATCTTATATTTCATACTCCTGTATTGTTTCTTACTTTCTTCCAAATGATTATTTAAAAATTCCTTTCAATAACCACACGCAGCTATTTAAGGGATGTTGGAAAGCTAAAATCGTATTTTTTTGACAATTTGAGATTTTTACATTTTCAAATTGTATAGATTTTAACCTTTCTAAAAATACCTTACTTTAACCTCTAGGGTAATTAATAGCCCTTAAAACCTAATTTTAAATAATCGTTGAAACTGGGCCACGCCTTGAATTGCGAAAAATGTAAACAAAGTACGTCGTTTTTGCTTAAAAGTTAAACGGCTGATATAAACCAAAACATGTATCTTTTATTGTAAACTAGCTGGTATACCCATTCTTCGCACGGGTGAACTGAAAAATTAAACAACACAGATTGAAGGAAAAAGAAGTTTTTAATGAGTTAATTTTATGTGAATTGAAAATTAAACAAAAGAAGCTTTTTGCATATCTCAGCTAAGCAAAAAAAGAAAGAAAAAAAAACACCTTTGTTAAATTTTAACTATGTAGATCTAATAGCTGATAAAAAGGATTTTTTAAATTTATAATTCCTCGTAATACTCTTGAGGGTCGATTTTTCAAAATACCTCCCTAAGCTGATCTCTGCTCAGCAAAAGTAACACATTCTTAAAAGTTTTGCGTAATGAACGCTTAAAGTAGTGTAAATAATTTATATCTGAAAGTGTAATACATTAATATTACTTTGTGTTGTATTTATTTTATTTTAAAATTGTAATATTCGCAAGCAGCGCCGTTTCTTAAATTATAATGGCGATTCAATGAAAAACATAGCGAAATGTTAACGATAGAGTCAAGTTGGCAAATGCCTAGCTACTTTCGTAGCTCGAGCTTTATTAGAGCTTTGTAAGACCCGCCGTGTAGGGAAACGATGAACGTTACTGCTTTAACTACCGCATTATGATTTACTGCAGTTTTTTTCATGCAATATTTTTTTTGGATCACTACATGTACAAATTAAGGGATATACATAAACAAAATACTCCACTTTGGAAAATTTAATCCGTTAGAGATAATAAATTAATTAAAGATATTCCACTGTAAAATTAATTATGTACACCGTTCACTTAAAATAAGTAGTCAAAGCATTTTCAAAGGTCTTCATTAACAGACAAAACCAAGACACTTAAATTTTGACATTAACTATTTTTTTGCGAATAATCATTCCAATCCGCTGAAAACGCAATATCTGCTACAAAACTTTTCGCCTTCAACACTAAAATACTCATCATAGAACCCGTGCTGCCATATATCTTGGAAGAGTGGATTTCAAATAATATTAAAGCTAGAATATTCCTGCTAAGTTGGTGTGGTGTGGTAGTTAGGAGAAGGGGGTGCCAGCTCAAGTGTCGTTCCCGTCACTTGACCATTGTTCAAAATTACATGGTCCGTCTCCAAAAGCCCTCGTGTAGCTGAACAGTGTGACGTTACTATTCACTCACTCACTGTAAAAAATACAGTGCAGTAGTTATAATTAGTTTTATACTTAAAAATGCAATATCTGCATATTCAATTAAAATTACAGCGTTATAATTAACTACTAACCACAAAAAAATTATGAAAGTTTGTCCAAATGATGTAGTGTGAAAGAGAAAGTTTATTTACTAAGTACCAGAAGCAATAAAAGTAGTTATTTTGAAAATAGATAAACTTCTTACTACCAAATGTGCATAATAAAATCATAAAAAAAACATTAAAATAAAGAGAGATTTATAACAACTTCTCCCTTCAAAACTTTGTTTTATTCTGAAATAAAAAATAGGCATTATTCTGATCACAGGAATTAATTAGAAGCGATTCCCTTGCGTAGCCAAAACAAAAAGAGTTTTTCACAAACAAAATATAAATAAATGCTGACGTGGGCTTTTATGCAGCTTCTTTGCTTGCAGATGGCAGAATTTTTTCTTTCTTACTTGACAAATAGCGTTATATTTTGGACACTTTTTAAAAATTTTTATAAATTATAGCCTATGGTATAAATTATAGCCTATGTGTTATTCTGATGTATAAGCTATATTACTGTAAAGTTTCATTAAAATCCATTAGGTTGTTTTTGTGTGAAAGACCCACAAAGATTTTCACAAACTTTCACATTTTTATAATATATATATTAGATTGAGCCTTTTATTTTTTTATTTCCTAGTCGATTAGAAACCTGACTGTATACATTAAAATCAATTTATCTCAAAATTTAACTTTTGATATTCGATGTACCTTATCTGAGAAACTACTGTTCACAAGTATGTAAATTTGTTATGATATATTTAAAGAGTGTTTTTTTTCAGGTATAGAAGTTTAAGTTGGCATTACTTTCCAAGATGGCGACCGATTTAACAGCTGTCAAGCAATTTATTCTCAGTTTGGTTTGGCAATTCATCAAAATGATCATCAAGCAAGGCGTAGATTCGTCGAATGGGCCCAAAACGAGATTGCCGTTGTTCCCGATTTTCATAAGCGAATTTTGTTTAGCGATGAAGCGCACTTCTGGTTGAATGGCTACGTCAACAAACAAAACTGCCGCATTTGGAGTGAAGCTAATCCACAAGTGTATGTCGAAACACCGTTACATCCAGAAAAACTGACTGTTTGGTGCGCTTTATGGGCTGGGGGAATCCTTCTTCAAAAACGATGAAGGCCACAACGTTACAGTCAATGGTGATCGGTATAGAGCCATGATTACTAACTTTTTCATTCCTGAATTGAACAATCATGATGTCCAGGAGCTGTGGTTCCAACAAGACGGCGCAACATGTCACACAGCTCGTGCCACAATCGATTTATTGAAAGACGCGTTTGGTGACCGCCTAATTTCACGTTTTGTACCTGTGAATTGGCCTCCAAGATCTTGTGATTTAACACCGCTAGACTATTTTCTGTGGGGCTATGTAAAGTCATTGGTCTATGCGGATAAGCCACAAACGCTTGACCATTTGGAAGACAACATTCGCCGTGTTTTTGCCGATATACGGCCACAAATGTTGGAAAAAGTCATCGAAAATTGGACGTCCAGATTGGACTACATCCGAGCCAGCCGTGGCAGTCATGTGGCAGAAATCATATTTAAAATGTAATGCCACAAGATTATCTTTCGAATAAAAAAATTCATGTCAATCGAATGATACATCGTTGTTTTATTGCAATTTAAAGTTCTATACCTTTAAAAAAACACTCTTTATAATGGCTAATATATACTGAAATGAGCTTTTTGTAAAAAAGTCAAAATTTTTTTTACAAATTTTTCATGTGAAAAATGGAGGAAATTTTGCAAAATGTTTGCTAAAATATTTCCTAAATTATTAAAAAATTCAAAATTAGCTAAAGACACATTTCAGTATAATGAGAAGAGTGTACTTTGTAGGATCGTCTTGTAGTTGAATTAATCTGCTCTAATTAACTGGTTTTACCGTTTTTTTTATTTCCTTCAAAACACATCACTATAATAATATTTTCATTTACAATTAAATGTCACATCGGGAAATACAGGCAGCTTCCTCCATTTTACGTTCGAGACTCCTCTTCTTCCCGCTCAAAGGCCAAAACAGTTCACATCAGCGCCCTCTTTCTAGTCTATCGTGGGCTGTGTCAAACCTCCTAGCGTACTCTAGTCTATCGTGTGCTATGTGTCAAACCTCCTAGCGTACTATGTGCCACGCCGTTACAGTTTAATTATTTCCTCCTACCCTGGAGAAAACTTTTCACGATAGTTGAGTGGAAAGTTTTACTGTAATAACTGAAAAATACTTGACATAGGATCAGTTTATGCAGCAGTAGAGAGTTAAGAATTATTTCTTGAAATCCTTTTTTTTTAAACGGAGCTAAAAAATATATTTAAAAAAATAACGTGCAAGTACCTGTTCTATCCGAAATTAGTACCTTATTTTAAGGAAGGCATTTAACTTATCCCTACTAATCTATGTGAAAAGTAACATATACAAAATATCATTTGGTGAAATACTGCTACCAAATGCAAACTTTAAAATACAAATACAAATATTAATTATCAAAAAATTAACATACAAATATCAAAAAACAATTTTAAATATTAATACCAAAAAAAATTTAAAATAAAAAATTCCAAATATCAAAATACAAATACAAAAGTTTAAAATACTAATACCAAATATCAATTTTAAAGTACCAATACAAAATATCAAAGTTTAAAATAAAAATACAAAATATCAAAAAAATTAAAATACTAATATCAAATATTAATAGTAATATACAAATACCAATCATTCTAGACAAAAAAAAATAATAATACAAAGAAAATTCTTATTTTTCCATCAATTCTCATTACAAGTGTATTTTTTATTCAAGTTTTAAGGTATACGGCTTAAACTATCAGCATTCTGATTTTGTTTTCCCTTCCGATTAACAATCTCATAATTAAATGATTGCAAAATTAAGGACCACCTTAAGAAACTTGGATTAGTCCCAGTATTTTTCTCTAATCAGACCAAGGGATTATGGTCAGTTTGTATGAAAAAATTTTGGTATCCATCAAGATAGCATTTCAACTTTTGCTCGGCAAAAATAATGGCTGCACATTTTTTTTCCGTATAGTGCTATATTTTTCTTCTGCAAGCGACCGCTTTTTACTCAGGAACATGATGGGATGTTCTTGGTTTTCACATACTTGCGACAACACAACGCCTATTCCAAGATTGGATGCATCACACTGAATGATGAAGGGTTTTTTGAAATCAGGGCTGTGTAAAACTGGATTTTTAGATAGTCTTGTCTTGAGCTCCTCGAATGCATTCTGGCAAGAACTATTCCAATCCACGGTTGATTTTCGATTTCGGCCCTTAAGTAAATCTGTCAGTGGAGCTGCGATTACTGAAAAAATTCGGGAATATATCTTCTCTAATAGCCAGATAATCCAAAAAAGGCTCTAACTTGCGTCTTGTTAGTGGGGATTGGGAAATTTTTGATGACCTGAACCTTTAATTCTCCAGGTGTTCTTAAACCTTGGCCTACCAAATGTCCAAGATATTTAACGTATGCTTGAGCAAATTGACATTTGGATGGCTTGATATGTAATTTAGTGGAGCGTAGGCAATTAAATACATCTTTTAGATGTTTTAGGTGATCATCCCAGGCTAGTGAAAAGATAGCTATATCATCTAGGTAGGGAACTGCAAAGTCTTCACAATTTCTTAATAAGTTAGCCATAAGTCGACTGAAGTAATAGGGCGCATTTTTCAGACCGAAAGGTAACCTCAATGGTTTAAAAGTTCCAAATGTTGTCACAAACGATGCGTACCATTGCGCTCGTGGACTCAGGGGTATTTGCCAACACCCTCGAGTAAGATCCAAGATAGAGATATATTTAGCTGCCGATACCTTTTCTAAAAGTTCCTCGATATTAGGCAATGGAAAGAATTGTGTCCGAGTTACTTTATTCTACCTTCTGTAATCGATACAGGGCCTTGCTTCCTTTCCCTGAGCTTCAACAAGTATTAATTGAGATGTAAAATCAGATTCTCCTGGCTCTATTATTTTCAGTTATAACATCTTATTAACTTCTGATTTGAGAATTTCAATTTGTCGAGGAGACATACTATAAGGCTTAGCAACAATTGCTCGTTCAGATTCTAATTCAATATCATGTTCAGCTAAATCGGTACATCCAGGAATATTCGAAAAAAGATTACTATATTCATATAAAAGTTCTTTGAGCTGTCCTCGTTGAATTTGAAATAATTTTGAATTTAACTGCACATCGCTGATGATTTTGGACCATCCCGACCTTTCGTTTTCAAGTTCCAAACTAGGTATGTCTCCTTCTTCGTCATGCTTCAAAGGATTAATGCATAATAAGTTAATATTTTCCTCTCGTTGGTGATAAGGTTTTAGCATATTAACATGATGAACGTGGGTTTTATCCTTCTCTGGGAATTTGACTACATAATTTGTCTCAGAGAGTTGTTGCACTATTTCTCCAGGGCCAACCCACTGAACAGATAACTTGTTAGGCCTGGATGGAGCTATTACCAAACCAGTTCACCCAGTTGAAATTGATGTTTAACGGTCCAGCGATTATACCCCAACTTCTGTTTTTGTTTGGCATCTTCCATGTGTAGGATTGCCAATTCCTGACATCTTTTCATTCTATTAATGAGTTCAAATACATAATCCACAACACTGCTTTCTACATGCTCTTCTGTCAGTTTTTCGTACAATAACATCACAAGAGTCCTTAGATTTTTCCCGTGAACTAGTTCAGCTGGTGAAAACCCAGTACTATCGTGTATAACAGTCCTTAGGGCAAAGAGGGCTTGAGGCAGAATTTCTCCCAATCTGGAATTACCTCCAGACACAGGACACAAAGAATCCTCTTCAATGTTCTGTGCATTTTTTCACAGGATTACTTTGTGGATGATAAACAGAACTTCTAACTACTTTAACTCCAAATCTTTCTAAAAATTCCGTAGTTAGTGCACTCATGAATGACGTGCCTTGGTCAGTCTGTAGTTCTCTTGGGAACCCCATTCGGCTGAAAATCTGTAACAATGCATTTACAACAGTTGTTGAGCAAAGGTTTGCTACCGGAATGGTATCAGGATACCTTGATGACATACATAATGCCGTAATTATATATTTATTTCCTGACGGTGTCATTGGTAAAGGTCCACTTGCATCGATGTTAATCTTTGTGAAAATTTCAGTTATTACGGGAACAATTTTTAGTGGGGCCTTCTTTTTATCTTGCGGTTTACCCACCCTTTGAAATTTGTGTGTGTCGCATGTCTTTACAAAGTCCTCAACATCACTGAAGCATTTAGGCCAATAAAATGTTTTGAATAAGGCATCTTTCGTTTTAGTTACTCCTAGATGAGCTGCAGCCGCCTCGTGACCTATCGTCATCAAATTTTTTCTATACTTTTCGGGAACAACCAAGCATTTACGTTTAGTGCCATCCTTATCTTCTTTTCGGAAAAATAGTAAGTTATTTTCGACAATATAATGATTTTTCTTTGAAGAACCGCTTTTAGCTTCTTCAAACAGTGTTTTTAATTCAGCACTTTTCATTTGTTACTTTGCAAAATCTTTATGAGATAATTTTATAATATTTGATTCAGAAATTTCAGGTTGAATTAAAGGCAAAATATCATCCAGTTCGTCCGGAAATTCTTTATTCTTTTCGTTACTTTCAGGAATAGTTTCTTCTGACATGTTAAGATCTTGTTTACTCTCTTCAGTCAATTTCTTCTGCGAACGTGTTTCAACAGAGTTCACCATATACACTTGTATTTCTTTATTCTTCTTCACTTCTTCAAACAATGCAGCAGTCTTATTTCCCAAAAGATATTTTCCTTGATCTAATGAATCTTTTAAAACAGCAGCTTTCGTAATCACATGACCAAACAGACAGTCCAACTCAACTTCAGCCATT
This sequence comes from Trichonephila clavipes, assembly GCA_019973935.1. Classification (NCBI taxonomy): domain Eukaryota; kingdom Metazoa; phylum Arthropoda; class Arachnida; order Araneae; family Nephilidae; genus Trichonephila; species Trichonephila clavipes. The sequence continues at coordinate 141,170 of BMAU01014135.1, forward strand.
GGAAGACACACTGCGGTTTCCTCCAGAGGAGTTCGAATCCACACAGTTTCATTTATAAACATGGAAGGCTTTACGTATTTTTTACATATTAAATCGAGAGTTGCACCAGTATCTCGTAGTATAGGCATTTCAATTCCATTCACTGTTCCTAAACTTGTATATGGAGCCAATACATCAGTACCATTTCTAACAGTTCCATTAGACGCGACTGTCTCGTAATTCTTTTTTAGTTTATCCCATTATGGTCTGAGATGTGAATAAGACCCGCATTCACATAACATCGAAGCTGTCTTCTCTTCTCAAAGTCTTTCTCGTGATTTTTTTTCATGGACAGGTTCCTTTTTTATTTGAAATTTGGACTTGAAATCTTTAGGAGTTTCTTTTGGTCTGGCACCACTATAATTGACACTACCCTGGAATTTGTAGCTATTTTTCTTAGGGATTTCTCTTCTGAAACTCTGTTTGATGCTTTCATATTCGTCTAATTTCTCTGCAAGTTCATAAGGAGTTTTTAACTTGATCCAGTCATCAAGAAAATACTCTCTTACTTCAGCTGGAACACGGTACTTCAATTGTTCAGTTATTAATAGATCTTTCAGTTTCTCGAAAGTTTTAACCTGCAATTCAGCTATCCATTCTGCAAAATAACTATTCAGCTCATGAGCATAATTCTTCCAAGACTTCTCTGATGATTTTTGATGTCTGTAAAAACATTGCTTCAACTTTTCGCTGTTCTCAACCTGTACCTCTTCAATATAAGATCTTTTACAAAATCATAATTATTTGCCCTTTCGGTAGGTTCTCTAGCTAGCATATTAGAGAGTTCTGCTGGTAAAACCGCCAACAAGTAGGCCACCCAATCCTTCTTTAATACTTGAGCTAATTCTGCCTTCTTTTAGAAATTAATGAAATATAAACTAATCTCATCATGTTTTTCATCAAATTTAGTTGTGATTTGGGTCAATTGAATCTTATGTCCAATTTCAACTCTTCCAGATTCATCATTTAATGGTTGATTCTGCTGCTATAATTCTAATTTTCTCAATTCTAATTCGTGTTGTCTGGCCTCTCGAGCCATTCGCTCTTCCCTTTCCCTTTCTTCCCTTTCTTCTTGTTTACTTCTTTCTTCCCTTTCTTTTTCTTCTTGTTTACTTCTTTCTTCCCTTTCTTTTTCTTCTTGTTTACTTCTTTCTCGTTCTTTCCTATCACTAATGACTATGTCGAGAATTATCTTCACTTCCTCTTCAACATAAGATTCGCTATTTAGAATCAAATTTTTTATATCTACCACCTTGCTGGACTGATTTACTTCAACCCCCATTTCCTCACATACTGACAAAAGATCAGGTTTATTACCTTTAGCTAAATATGCCATGATTTAGGGACTAACAAGATCAGAATGCTTTCCAAAAAGAAAATTAAAATAAGACGAGTAAGAAAATTATTTTTCGATATATTATTTAACTAAAAGTACTTATTGATTTTGCACTGTACCAAACTATGCACAAATATACACTTAAATTATAACAAATACATAAATATTCAGCACTTCCGAATTCTATTTTTCAAAAGTTTCAAGTGATTAAAATATTTACGTAACTACAATACCAGGATAATCAAACAAGCACAAAAATAAAAAATAAACATTTCAATGCAAAACAATAACATACACCTTAAGTGCAAATTATCTCTTCATAAAGTCTCTTCAAAATTTAATTTGGCACTCATTAATTGTCATTTATTTTCAATTTAAAACAAACAACTTCGAGCAAATATATTAAAAAAATTTTATCTATAGAAATTCTACAACTTCACCCTTAACTCGAAAATAATAATAGATGTTTATATTTGTAAAAACAAACACATTTTTTATTAAAAATGCTTCAATGTAATGACCACTTTTAAATCAAAGAACACCATTCAAATAAAATCTACAGATTTACTTTTTTTTTCAGAAAAACCAAACTCTTCTATTCGCAACAAAAAAATATATTATAAGACAATAATGAGACTAAAATAATTCCGCTGGTATTCTGAATCCACAGAAACAAAAATTTTACTGAACAACTTATAAAAAACAAATTCTTATATGATTCAAATAGCTACATGCATTTAAATTATAGTTGATGGATTAACCTGCTTCCTGAGAACTTCTCCAATAAACTGGATGAGTTGCATGAGTTCAGCTTTCAGCTTTATTATAAAATATTTTTTTTTTCCCCTCTAACGTAATGAAAGAGAAGAGTCATAAATATTTCGTTGACTCAGCAAAATCAAAAATATTTCTACTTAATATACACTTTATACATATATTTTTTTCACTGCACCTTCAAATCGTGCTATAATCACAATTTTCATAAGTTATTTATCATTCACTCTTCACAAATTCTTAATATTGTGTTTACAATACAGATTTTTTTTAAACACCGTTGAGAGAATCTTTTAATTTATATTTCATGCATAGAAAACACAGTTTTAAATCAGAATACACTAACTAAAACTAAAAAAAGACAATTTTATGTACTCAATTCAACCACAGACAAAATAAATTTTCTTCCTTTATATAGGATAAATTTTTGTTTTTATTTAAAAACAAATCATAAATTAGCGAGAATAGCAGGGATAAGTAAAAGGCTTTAAAATAATCAAAATCCAGCATTTAATACAAAGAGTGAATTAAGAATGATTTCTGTATTTAATTTGTACCCATATTTTAATACAAAAATTGAGATCAAATTTAAAATACGCCCGAAGGTACTTTCAGATAGAAAAAGAACTTACCCCAACTATTTTTTGTTCTTAAAGACACTGTTTTTAGTTTCGTGTCATCGCTGCCACACCAGTCTGTAAGATCGTCTTGTAGTTGAATTAATCAGCTCTAATTAACAGGATTTACCATTTTTATTATTTCCTTCAAAACACATCACTATATTAATATTTTCATTTACAATTAAAAGTCACATCGGGAACTACAGGCAGCTTCCTCCATTTTACGTTCGAGACTCCTCTTCTTCTCTCCTTCCCGCTCAAAGGCCAAAACAGTTCACATCAGCGCCCTCTTTCTAGTCTATCGTGTGCTATGTGTCAAACCTCCTAGCGTACTATGTGCCACGCCGTTACAGCTTTAATTGTATGAAAAATTTCAAGCATACGCATATAACAGATTTTAACAAAAGGTACATCGAAAACAGCCAATTTAACATTGTCAGTATATATAGAAAAAGAGATTTCCAACTCCCCTTAAGAGTAAACGAGTAATGGACTTAAAAATAACATTCTCTTAATCCTTGTTATTGAAGAAATTTATCCCTTCTCTCCTCGTTCCATAGAGATGCGGCAGACGGTTGAAAGACGGGCTTTGCTGAAATGGAGATGTGACGTCATTTTCTCTTCGTTTCCCTATGAAAGCGAACCAGAAACTAAATCAAATGGGAGAGTGGTTTCCCACCCACCCCTCCACCAGTGTTGTTGCGCTGCACTCAATGGTGACTGCCCATTTAAGGTATCTGACTACTTGCGACAACTTTTTTTTAAAAAAAAAAATGGAGGTATGGAGATTTTTTGCGGTTCTTAGATTTATTTAGAACACTTTAAGAAAAAAAGCTAAAATTAAAAAGAGAAAAATAAATTATTACTACTAAAACGGGAAAAAATAGGTAAAAATTGGCAAAATATTACATAAACGGGGCCTCTCTGTACATATGGTAAATGTGAGCAAATTCTCAATTTTTCAATTTTGATGTATTGCTTTGTTATTCCTTTTTGAAGTGACCTTCAAGATAAGAGATATTTTAGTTTTTACAAAAATTAGAGCACTTTTATCTAAGTTGTTATATGAAATTGCTTAAAAAAACAGTGATTATATTCACATAAAGAACTGTAAATTTTGTAATAAAACAGTTTTATAAATCTGAAGGTTAAAACACATTTACTGTTATACAGAACATACACAAAAAATTTCAGCAAGTTATTTTAAAAACTTTTTGAGCAATCTCTGTCACCGTCTGAGTTTTTCGAAAAAAAAAACACTTTTCAAGTAAAACGCATTTTAAAGTTTGAAATGTTATGTAAAGTTACGGCGTTTGCTTTTACTAAAACACTTGTAGTTTTTGTTCTAGTAAATGGAAAATAAAAACTTGGTATTCTTATAAATCTTATAAGGTGGACCATAAAATAAAATCATAAAAGGAATTTGTCAATTTTTAAGAAAAACCATGATTTTAGGGTAGTCGAAACGGAAATGAGAGGAAAGAAGCATCACATAATTTATATCCTTCCCATCAATTGTCGATTTGGCGAAATTCATGTCCAATTTTGTCTCAGTTCGAAAACTGTTATCGGACTCCTCTCGCACATGAAGAGAAAGTTTGTTTGCCGCTGTATCTGAATCTTGACAAAGGTTTGATAAAGGGCTCAGAGGAAATAATTCATTCGATGGCTGTTCTAAACAATGGAACTTCACTAATCTGGCTTTACAAAGTTTTATTCAAATAAATTATTTGCCAAGGTCTCGGCTATGGTTTTAACTAACTATTACGAATTTAACTCATGTAATTTAAAATTATGTGTGATTCAAATGTATTCTTTTAGTAATATATGTAATTATGAAATTCTTATACAATTGATGTTAAACAGTAAAAATAATTTTTTTACGAAAAAAAGTGAGAAGTAACTTTTATAATGAAAAAATCACTGATTTAGGCTTAACTGCGAATAAAAAATAAAGATAATCGCTCCCTATTATTACCCTAATTATTTTTGTAAAGGAGTATCTCTCCTCTTAATTTTCTTAAAATGTCACAATACCAATAAACGAACGAGAAGAACGCATTGATTAAGGGATACTAAAAGTTGTCAACTACCTGCAGTAGCACACACAGGAATTTTTCAAGGGTGGGGGAGGGAGGGGTCCAGGGTTGAAAGTCCACCATTCTTGTATCATGCTCCTTTTGATTTTGTCGATTTTTGGGAGTAAAAAACTAATTATTGACTAAATAATTAGTATCAATTAATAAAATTAATCACATTAATAACAAATATTTAATTAAATTTTGCGTACTATATACTTAGAATTATAATTAATCGGGAAAAAAATCAAGGGCTTTGGGGGGAAGATCCGGACCCCTAGGACCCCCCCAAGAAGCCCTTGGTTGCGCCTCTGACTATATGTAAAAAGAATAATTCAAATCGATTTATTTTTCAATCATCTAGGCTCTCTTTAGTGTTCAGGGAATTTTTTTGCAGTTTCTTATTCTACTTTCTTTTGATTATATTCGTTTTTCTCAAAATATATTGTTTTCAAAATGTTCCTTTCGATTTAAATTACTTTGGAAGCCCTTTTAAACTGCTTTGTTCGTAAATAATAAAAGAGGACCCCATAGTATTCTGACTCTCTTGAAAATGTATTCAAAGTTTTCACCAAATAAAGTAATAGATATTCGGCACGCTCTGTTTTCTCTGAAAAAGTGCAATACAAAATCCAAAAACTTTCTACCTTTTCTTTTATAATGACTCAACTCAAACACTTACTCATTTAACTCATTTATATTTAAATGTCAGCAGAAATTTTATGACAATATTGCTTCGAATTTTAGAAGACACACACAAAGCATTTTAGAAATACACAAAAAAGGCGAAACATTTCAAAAACTGTAAAATACATCAATATGTTTCAAATATATTTTATGTAAATATATGTAAAGAAAAACTTAGATTAAAAAACATTCTTAGTGCATTTCATGAGGATATATGAAACATAGAGACTTTAGGTTTAAAAAAGTCTCTTGTCCTCTTAAATCAAGTAAAAAAAGTAAAATAAGCACTGTACTTCATCTTAGCATTTAATCCTTATTACTCCTAACCTTATTTTAACTATTCTCATTACAACATTTCTAGAATAATAATTATTTTAAATACCCTGGGCTAATTCCTTTTCATACCAGATACTTAGATTGGGGGAAGTAATAAAAAAAACTATACTGCATCGTTCTACGAATCTTTATGGAAGCTCCGTAATCAACTTAATTGTCCACGTAATGGCATTCACAGTGTCCGATACGAATTCTACTGAATTTTTACTTCTGAACTGCACATTTGAGCCATTTGATATCTTGCAATAGAGGATCGAAATGGGCTGCACCAGTGGCTCTCACAAGGGGAGTCCTGGGGTCCGAACCCCCCAAAGCCCTTGATTTTTTTTCCGATTGATTATAATTCTAAGTACATAGTAGGTAAAATTTAATTACGTATTTGGTATTAATGATTACTTTTATTAATTAATGCTAATTATTTATTCAATAATTAGTTTTTTATTATGTTTTGTTCCCGAAAATCGACAAAATCAAAAGGAGCATGATACAAGAATGGTGAACTTTCAACCTCGCACACCTCCCCCCCCCTTGAAAAATTCCTGTGTGCGCTACTGGGCTGCACGATACTTCAATGACAAGTTTTCCTTCGAAATAGTTCGTGTCATTAACATTTGTCCAAATTAAGCACACACAAAAAGATACAGAACGATCATGGCGGAGAAGTTAGCGCAACCTGTAAATATCGAATATTCAAAGCAATATTTTGTCCCGTATCTCCTCTCGACTGATACTGGGGGAAAGTCGAATATTTCGTGCCCTACTTTGTCGTGCTTCTGAACTCAAATTCGATACTTCTTCAAAATGTATAACCCCATATAGTAATTTCAAATTTCTTTCGTAGAATGTAAGAGCTTTATTTTTTGTTACAGAAATCATTTTTTATGGAAATGCTAGATATAACTTCAACATGGTACATTTTTCATCCAATATATTGAGTAGCATTGTCGATAAAAATGGCTAACATGACATGTCGATAGATATATCGTTCGACTACTAACAAGCTCGTGATTTTCGGGAGGCAAAGTGAGGGGGGGAGGAATATTGTGAATTCTATTCTGAAGAATGTGGAGTTAATATTATTGAAAACGTCTGTTTACAGAACAAGTATTTCAAAAACTTATTACAGTATCCGACTACGTTCGGAACCGTGATTTGCAAAAGCGTATAAATGGATAATATTTATGATATTTAGTGTCACTTAGATTAGAAAATGTACATAAAATTGTTTTAAGAATAGTATTACAGTAAAAAATTATTTAAGTACACTATTTTGACAAAAAGTGAACATAGAATGACCCATTTTCAAAATATTTTCCTTTTGTGAAAAATGCTTCTATTATAATAATAGTTTGCATGTGTGTAGCTCAGATCTCTGTACAGAGGCTCAAGTAGAATTTTGAAATATATAACTTAGAAGTGGGTTTATATCCATGTTTTGCGACAACAGAGAGGACAAATTTTAAGAAAAAAAACGTCGATCATTATTTCCATTCGTTGTAACTCTAGAAATAGTATGAATTTTTCAAAATTTCTAGTTGAGCCTCTGTACAGAGGTCTGAGCTATATACAGGCAAAATATTATTATAATTGAAGCATTTTTCACAAAAGGAAAACGTTTTGAAAAAAGGTTATTCTAACTTAATTTTATGCCGAAATATTGTATCTAAATTATTTTTTTTTTATCAAAATGTGCTTAAAACCATTTTATACATGTATTCTAATCAAAGTGACACTAAACATCATGAAAATTATCCATTTATGTGTTTTTTTTAAATCACGGTTCCGAACGTAGTCGGATACCTTAAATGGGCATTGAAATTCACTAATATTTCAATTCCAAATTTTTGTGGGTTTCTTCTCGTACTTAAATAAACACTTTGTTTGGTCGCTCCACTCGATCCCCACGATTGCTTTGGCTACTATTAAGCGATGATCATTTGGTATCTCAATTGACATACTTCCACACCCTACAATGGAAGAAGTTGAAATGAACGTCTAACAGCTTCCGTTATTTCAGCGTTTCTCAAACTGCGGGGTGCGCCCTCTTAGGGGGTGTGATATCTCTTCGAGGACATATTGAAAAGTCTGAAACCAAAGATTATTGAAAAAAGTTATTCATTGACTGAAAGAAAGCCAAACGAAATACATTCTGACATAATAAAAAGTAAAGTTAGCATTTACATTGATATCTTACACCTATAAATGTTTCAGTACTGCACAAGGAATTTTATAATTAATTTAGCAATACTAAGTTAAGAACCAGTTGAATAATGACCCCGTGGGCGTGTCATATATGAAATTATACGCAAAAGAGTTATCTTGATACTTTGTATGGTTTATGAATAATCCCTTAACTGGTGGTTAAAAATCACGTGATTCTCTACTCTAGGCCTCCGTTTTCCACGTAGGCGCGCGTATGCGATGTATTTGGGGGGGAATAAATAAATAAGGAAATCATTTGATATAAGTAAATCCTTCTTAAACACTGGTAAGGTCCTTTTATTGCATTTCAAAGCCTTCGGAATCATTCTATGGATAGAATTTCACCGAAAAGATCGTTCTTCGGAAAGACGGAATTTAACGTATAGGTTGAGTGAGACGTATATATACGCCGGTGGCACTTAAGAGGTTAAAGTATGGGGGGCGATGAAAATTATGACTTAATATTGGGTCGCAAATATTGAAAGTTCGAGAAACACTGCGTTGTTCTCTAAAATGGTTCATTTTAGGCGGAATTAAGAGCTCTCTACCACTGCTACTAAGCATATTCACTATCCGTATAAAGTGTTTGTGTGTGGGAACCCCTACAGTATCTTGCATTTAGGAATCCATCTATAAGAGGTCAATCACATCTTTTTTAGTATCTTCCCCCTCCCATGTTACAACTGCAGATATATGTCTACTACTTCACAATTTTATACGTATTTTTATGCAAAAATTAAAAAAAGCTTCTTATGTAATGTTATGTATGTTTCCACTGAATGACAAAGTTCATTAATAAAAATATCCTTGTTCCGTAAAATGGTACTTTTGAAATACAGTTGATCCACAATAAGTATTATATAATTAAATCGATGCTTTGGAAGAAACGTACTCTTTCCCATTAAAAATAAAAATACAATTTTTATAAGCAATTTAAAGGAAGTAAAAGGATTGGAAAAATAAAAATAAACAGTATACAGCTGGTGAACGATAATCTATATATATGAAGGATAAAAGCGAGACTTACTCACTCCCTGACTAATCACGATATCTCCGGAACTATTAAACCTACAGATTTCAAATTTGGTAGGTAGGTTCCCTTCATGGAGTAGACGTCAGCTAAGAACGCATTTTGCAAATATCGAACCCCAAGGGAAGTTACGGGGGTTTAAGGGCCGTTATAGATAATTATTTCCATTATTAAACTATTAGATGTACAGTCTTGAAACTTGGTACACAGATTTCTTTCATAAAGTAGAGATTCCCTATATAATGATTATTACGTAAATCGACCTCCAAGGGATGTTGATGGCACTTAAGGGACGTTATGCATAATTATTTCCATTTTTAAACGATTAGACGTACGGTCTTGAAATTTGGTAAGCGGTTTCCTTTCATAGAGTAGAGATCCGCTACAAAATGAGTTTTGTCCGAATCAACTCCCAAGTGGCCTTATAGAGAATTAAGGGGCGTTATAGGCAATTAACTCATTTTTTAAACTATTAGACGTAAAATCTTGATATTGAGTAAGCAGATTTCATTCATTGAGTAGAGATCCGCTTTAAGATGGGTTTCGTGAATATCGCTTCCTAAGTGGCATTGCGGTGGCTTAAGGGGCGTTATAGATAATTATTTCCATCTTTAAAGCATTTGACGTACAGTCTTGAAATTTGGTAAGCGGATTCCTTTCATGGTGTACAGATCAGCTACCAAATAGTTTTGGGGAAAATTGACCCTCAAGGGTCAGTGAGGGGGATTAAGGGGCGAATAGATAAATATTGCGGCTTTTCAACTTACTGTCCCACCTGCTTGAAAATTAGAAAGTATGTTCCGTTCATGGAATAGAGTTCCTTTTACAAAGAGTTTTTCGAAAACGGACCCCCAAAGGAGTGGGGTTGCAAGGGATTAAGGCATGTTATAGAAAAATTCCTGTTTTTGAATTTAACCCATTTACTTGAAATTTGTTGAGCACGTTTCTTTAATTGAACAGAGTTCCACTAAGAATGGATTTTACGGAAATCAACTCCAGGGGGAAACGGGGAGAGCTATTGGGGCGTATTGATAGACAAAATTCCCGTTTTTGAACTGCTAAGACTATAATAATAAAATTTGGTTTGCATGCTTCTTTTGTTGAATCGGAATCCACTAAGAATGTTCTCAATGAGGTATTGATGCTAAAAATTCCATTTTTGCTCCGTTAGATTTAGACTTGAAATTTAGCATGCCTGTTTATTTTATGGAGTAGAGATCCACTGAAAGTTGCTTTGGTGGAAATCCACTTGATTATTAGGTTAAGTGAGCGAAAACAATCTTTCTCCTTCTATTTTAGTTATAAATAGAAATTAGATATTTTAATTTATGTCCTTTTTATATCAAGAGGCAATAGTTACAGCTATAAATATATTTTTCAATTCTTAGTGCTAGATATTAATAATTCATATACTATATGTAAACAGTATACATTTATACAACATCGTGAAATACCCAGTGAAACGGGAAGGGAACGGCTAATAAACTATAATAATAACAATTTAAGCAAAATATGCATTCATTACTCATCTCCAAGTTATACAATCTCATTTTAATGTAACCTTAGGAGGCAAAAAAGATATTTTGAATGTAGTGAGTTATAACATTAAAAATATATTAAATCAGTGGTTCTCAAACTTTCACAACTGGCGACCCAATTTTCAATCATAATTTTTATCGCCCCTCCCTAAAAATAATATTGTATTGAATGCAATAATAATGCACTTTGGCGCTAAAGCTACAATACGATCATAATTATAAACCGTACAAATTAACAAGATAAGTATTAAATTTTTCATATGTTACTTTTAAGTAATATTTTTTTTTTTACTTTTTAGTTCGATTCACTATAAAAGCGTGGTTTTTAATTTGTTATAAAACTATAATTTATTTTATAGTTATTTTTACTGTACACGATAAAAAATCACAATTCCAGTGAATAATTTAACTAACAGAAAATATACTTGCCTACTTTCAAGGACTTTTAAATTTTTCTTAGAAAATTTGAGAAAAAATCCATTAAAACTAAAGAAAATGTTCCAAACGTGCGTGTCCTTAATAAAGAACGAAAATCACAGACACTTTTCGCTAACAACACAGGAACGTTATTTTCCAGCTAAACTGTCATATTTTGTTCACGTTTTTGTAGTTTTGCTGTTGTTTGATGATCTACAAATAGTATTTTGAACTTTTCTTCCTTGTGTCTTTTTGACAAGGCATAGGGCTACATTATGGCTTCATAGTTTTCTTCATAGAGATCTTTAGGCAGCATTTGAAAATTTCAAATCAACTCAAACGTTTCATGTCTAAGGCTTTTCTGATATTTACTTTCGCTATATATATATCTCGATTAATATGCATTATTTCAGTAGGTTCTTCAATTGCTTGATCAGTTTCAACTTCCTTTAATAGGGATCACAGATGCCCAGTTTTTTTTAATATTCTGCTTATTTACATTTATAAACCATAATAGGTCGAACAACACAGCAATCAAAACTACAAAATTGTTGATGGGGAATGTGTAGCATGTTCTAAAAAATAATTGTGTAAAACGTTTTTCATTTGCATTATATATTTCGGAATACTCATGCTTATCCATATATCATAAAACTCTTTAACATGGAAAAAGATGAAACAAAAATATATTATATATATTTACAACTTCCCTAAAAAAAGACGGAGATAACCATACCAGTAAGTTCGAAGGTCAGCTAAAGTAATACTTTAGGTTAAAAGAAACGTTAAAAAAAATCTCTCATCGTTCTCATATTGACCGCAAAGCAAACAAAATATTTGTTTAATTTGGTTATAGTATCAAAGATGGCTAATGAGCGTTTGAAGTGGAATCTTTTATTTTCGATGATTACCAGATGATAAAAATAAATTATATCAGTGCAAATGTGTATTTTTTATGTCAGAAAGCATTTTATTTTACTTCATTTCAAAAAATCATTTTTTTAAACCTTTTATTTTCAATATGCTCGCGCTTCCCAAGGGGGGCGCGGCCCACAGTTTGAGAAACACTGTATTCAATGTCTATTGTACTATGTAGAATCTTGTTTTAGTTTTGCATTGAATTACTTTTTAAGTGAATGAGTCAGCTGTTAAGACATAGGAAAACGAATGGAAGCACATTAAAGTGTCTCTAAATGTAAAAATACTTTTTTTTTCACATGTAATCCTTATTTCATTTTACAAGTTTGTGGTGAGCGTATCCTCAATTTTCTTTAGATCGATTTACACGGCTAACAGTTGAGTTGAATACATCTTTTTGTTTGTTTGTTTGTTTGTTACTTGTTTTACCTGGTTTTCATTTGCATTACTTCTTCGTAATTGTATCCGCCGTATAATCCAAGAATTGATATGTTTTTCCGTCTTTTTGTAACGCAATCATTTGATCCAAACTGTGCACTTTATTTCTGCATTAAAATTGAACCTAAAATTTACTCGAATTAAAATTACTATACATAAATATAACTTTCAATTGCTTAACATTTCCAAGATTTTTTTAACTCTAAAAATGACTCACTGCTACTTTCTTATTTTATGTAGAAAAATTTAATGTATATTCTCATAAAAAGGCTAACAAAATATACTAGCAGCGACCTTACAGCTCAACATAACGACTCCAAAACTGAACTGAATTGATCTGTTATTATTGTAGCGTGCCTGGTTCCATGTGTTGTAGTTCTTGAAAGCTTACCTCTTAATTGCACATTTAATCTTTAAAGTTAATAAATGTTTATTGTTATTTAATTCAACCGTGTTGTAGTGAAGAATGCCTAACCACCCAACGCGGCAGTGGTGACCCCTTTTGGACTTAAAAACACGTAAGCTATTCTGTTCTACTGGCGAATGCAATACAAATTCTTCTACTACGGATGATCAGTACGTAGCGAAAGATTTTTTTTCTCCTTCTCCTCAAGGCCACTTGAAGCATCTGCTCGGAGATTCGTTTCGCTTCCTGCTTATTCAACAATATGACTAGTGAAACCGTTGAAGTCGCTCGTATTGCGTTGCGGCTGCCGCCGTTTTGGAAATCCAACGTTCGTCTATGGATTGCGCAATGCGACCATGCATTCACATTCAGTGGTATCTCCAGTGATGATACTAAGTATTCTGCTTTGGTTGCGAACCTGGATGCTGAAACTCTCTCCTACGTGTCGGACATTGTGTTAAGCCCTCCGAACAGTGACAAATATCACACTCTCTCACAGCGGCTCATCACCCAATTTAGCGACTCGGAGACTCGAAAAATTAAGAAACTGCTTACCGACCTTCAACTAGGAGATGAGAAGCCCAGCCACCTGTTGCGAAAAATGAAAGAGCTGTCTAATGGCCAACTCCAGGATGACTTTCTGGACAGTTTGTGGCTTCAAAGAATGCCACCACATATCCAGACTGTTTTGTCTGCATCCTCGAAGCCTTTGGATAAACTGGCTATCATCGCCGATAAGGTTTCTGATGTTGTTGGTGCGTCCTCGACTATCTGTGCTGCCACAACTGTTTCTCCACCATCCCAGTCATCTTCATACAGTGCTCAGCCAACCATGGACTCTCTCGCCAGGCAGATCCAAGAGCTGTCTCTACAAGTTGCTGAACTGACAAGAGAGCGCAATTCCTCTCGCCACCAACGATATAGTTCTGACCGCCGGAGATCACATTCACGCTCAAGGAGTGTCAATAGAGGAAGTGGCATCTGCTGCTATCATCGCCGTTATAAAGAGCAGGCTCGCAAGTGTGTTTCACCTTGTGCATTTGTTAAAAAAAAACGAGTAAGCTCTGTCATAGCTGGAATGGCAGAGCCCTCGAAACATACCAGCCGGTTATTTTTATTAGACCGCAAGTCTGGCCAGAAATTCCTCATAGACTCTGGAAGTGAAATCTGTGTCATCCCACCTTCTCCAACTATGAATAAATCACCTCAGTCTAACTTCTCCTTATTTGCTGCTAATAATACCAAAATTCCAACCTATGGTATGGTCCGTAAAGAACTGAACCTGGGTCTGAGGCGACCTTTTATCTGGACTTTCATAATTGCTGATGTATCATCTCCTATAATTGGTGCTGATTTTCTAAAGCACTTCAACCTTTTAATCGACCTTAAGAAAAAATGGTTGGTGGATGTGGAAACTTCTCTCTTCACTTCTTGTGTTTTTTCAAATATTGTACAGCCCTCAATCCTCACTGTAGATGCAATCATTAGTTTTAAAAACATCTTATCGGAATATCCAGAGCTCAGCAACCCTTCTTTAATTTCCAAATCAGCATCACATGGCACAGTCCACCATATTATTACTACTGGCCCACCAGTCACTGCCAGGCCTAGAAGGCTACATCCTAAACTGTATGATGCAGTGAAGGTAGAATTTGAATTTCTTCTTGCTCAAGGCATTATTAGACCTTCCAAAAGTCCCTGGAGTTCTCCTCTTCATGTTGTGCCCAAATCTGACTCTACAGTTAGACCTGTTGGGGATTACAGGCAGCTGAATTCTGTTACTGAGTTCGACAGCTACCCCATGCCTTATTTGAATGACTTTGCTCATGCACTACATGGCAAGAAGATATTTTCCAAAATAGACATTTTTAAGGCATTCCACCAAATCCCTATAGCTGAGTGTGATATTCCTAAGACAGCTGTAACAACTCCATGGGGTCTTTACGAATATACCCATTTGTGTTTTGGCCTTGTGAATGCACCACAAACCTTTATGCGATTCATGCATGAAGTACTAAGAGGACTTCCTTTTTTGTTTTGTCTACTTGGATGATATTTTGTGTTACTCAGAAAATGCTGAGGAGCATCGTTCTCACTTAAGAACTATATTCCAAAGACTGAGCTCATATGGTTTAAAACTAAATATCTCTAAATGTGTATTTGGTGTGACTGAACTCATTTTCCTTGGCCACCTTATCACTCCTGATGGCATTAAGCCATTGCCTGACAAAGTTCAAGCAGTTCTTGATTACAAACAACCAGAGACTGTTGGCTTTCTGAGAAAATTTTTAGGACTGTTAAATTTTTATAGACGTTTCTTGCCCAAAGCAGCTGAACAACAGTATCTTTTAAGTGAATTTTTAAAAGGTTCTAAAGGTAAGAAGAACTCAAAGCCTTTAAACTGGTCTTCTGAGGCAATTATAGCATTTCAGAGGTGTAAACAAGCTCTTGCTGATGCTGCACTTCTTGCTCATCCTTCACCTTCTGCCCCACTTGCTCTTCATGTGGACGCCTCTGATTATGCCATAGGAGGTGCACTTCACCAAGTTGTGGACTCTGAGCTACAGCCATTGGCTTTCTTTTCCAGAAAACTTACTTCATCTGAAAAGTCTTACAGTGCCTACGACCGTGAACTCCTTGCTATCTACTCGGCTATCCGACACTTTCGGTATATGCTGGAAGCTAGAGATTTGACAGTGTTTACTGACCACAAGCCCCTCACTTATGCTTTTAGGCAAAAAAGTGACAAGTGTTCTCCACGGCAGATCCGTCAGCTGGATTTCATCTCTCAGTTCACCACAAATATTGTACACATTCCAGGATCTGACAATATTGCTGCTGATGTTCTCTCTCGTGTTTCTGCAATCACCTTCCCAAGTCAAATTGACTATGACTGTATTGCTGAGACACAACAGACTGATCAGGAGCTTCACACCCTAATAGCATCTGGAACTTCCTTCGAACTCAAAAAGGTAATTTTTCCCAATTCGTCTATTGAAATTATGTGTGATCTATCAACGGGCACAGCCAGACCCTACATCCCAAAACAGCATCGCCAAGATGTTTTCTCTGCTATGCATAATTTATCCCATCCTGGCATACGTCAATCAGTGCATTTGATGAAGCAGCGTTTTGTTTGGCCATCAATCTCATCAGATGTAGCTAAGTGGGCAAGACACTGCCTAGCTTGCCAAAAATCCAAAATTCATCGTCATACTAGATCACCTCTTTCATCATTTCAAGAACCTTTCCAACGTTTTGATCATGTTCATCTGGATCTCATTGGACCTCTACCTCCATAAAATGGCTACACCTATTGCCTGGCAATGATTGACCGTTTTTCGAAATGGCCAGAGGCCCAACCTCTCAAAGACATAACTGCTGAGACTGTGGCTGAGGCATTCTTTTCCTCTTGGGTGTCTCGCTTTGGAACTCCTGCAATTCTCACAACCGACAGAGGCAGGCAGTTTGAGTCCTCGCTCTTCAAAGCTCTTAGCAAACTACTTGGTGTTCAGAAGTGTGGTACAACTGGATACCACCCTCAAGCTAATGGGATGATCGAAGAATTGCACCGCCCATTGAAAAGTGCAATCAAATGCCATGCTACTGAGCGTTGGACAGAAATACTCCCTATCATCTTACTAGGTCTACGAGCTTCTCTTAAAGAAGATATTCTGTGTACCCCAGCTGAATTAGTTTTTGGGACCACTATTCGACTGCCAGGGGAGATGTTTGACTCTTCCAAGCCAGACGATGATGTTGTGAATTTTGTTTCGAAACTTAAGTCTCACATGCAATCACTTCACCCTAAACCACCAAAACACCATGGCAAACGTCCAGTTTTTATCCATCCAGGACTGTTGGAAGCAACACATGTTTTCTTCGCCGAGACATGTTACGTCGTCCACTTCAACCACCCTATGATGGCCCTTTCAAAGTCTTACAAAGGAAGGATAAAGTGTTTTTCCTTGACATCAATGGTAAACGGGTATCTGTATCTATTGATAGATGCAAACCTGCCTTCTTTCTTAACACTGAGGACTTACAACTACCTCAAACCAAGAATGAAACACCTGCTACTGTGGAACCTAATGCAACAGCTTCAACACCTGCTACTGTGGAATCTGATCCAACAGCTTCAACGCCTACCCAGCCATCTACACGTTCTGGTCGAAAAGTTCATCTTCCAACTAGGTATCGTTGACACTGGAAGGGGAGTATGCAGCGACCTTACAGCTCAACATAACGGCTCCAAAACTGAACTGAATTGATCTGTTATTATTGTAGCGTGCCTGGTTCCATGTGTTGTAGTTTTTGAAAGCTTACCTCTT
Organism: Trichonephila clavipes; assembly: GCA_019973935.1. Classification (NCBI taxonomy): domain Eukaryota; kingdom Metazoa; phylum Arthropoda; class Arachnida; order Araneae; family Nephilidae; genus Trichonephila; species Trichonephila clavipes. The sequence goes on from BMAU01014135.1 coordinate 158,320, forward strand.
AATTGCACATTTAATCTTTAAAGTTAATAAATGTTTATTGTTAGTTAATTCAACCGTGTTGTAGTGAAGAATGCCTAACCACCCAACGCGGCATACTTATTTATCTTTTCATTTAAGTCACCACAAGAATCTTCGTAATATTTTACTTTTAAACAATTCTTTTGGTAATTAAAATACTTTAATTACTAAGTAATAATGAGTTTCATACATTTGAAAGTCCTTTCTTAAATACCTTATTAAAATTTAGAAAGTGTTCATTATATAGAAGTTACGAGTAGCATCACTGTGCTGTTCATTAAGAATATGTTTGTTTCTTATTTTACCGAACCTAATTCAAGTCAGAAGAGAGATGTCTGTTTATATTCCGAATTTCATTATATTAATATGATTTTACATACAAGCCCTTTAAACCGAAGATTATTCATTTTTTTGTTATTTCTTCAAATGTTTTTCTTTTTTAGACAAGGAAAAGGTTTACTATCCCAGAGTGTTCGAATGATGATTTTTTTCCTGGTAGAGATTCATGTCTTTGATAAACACGGGTGACGCAGCACCGGGATACCCCAACAGTCTTACCCAATTTCCAAGCCTTATCTTATTCCATCTTCCTCTTCTTTCTGGAAAAACAGTTTATCGTAAATGAATGAGTTTCAGGATAACTATGACTCTTTTGTCAATAAAACCAATAGCCATCAATTTGTTCCGCTATTTATTTCAAGCTTAAAAGTATTTCACTACGACGAGATATTCAAAAACAGTTGCATCTTCATATGATTTACAAAAGTGACTCAAAATCCGGCAAATCGAATAAAGACGTTCTTACTAGACATTGCGACGCATAACTATAAATAGGAGGCAAGTGAAAGTGTTGAGCAACGTAAATATTACAGAAAGCAACGTTTTACCTCATGAAATTCAACGCAATTCACAAAGACTTATTTTCACGGCAGATTAGCGCGTTAGAAAACAACTCGTGAAAGTCCACTGCGATCTATCCTCGCAAAAATATGAAGCTAAGTGCTCGAAATCATCCCTACCTCACGCACTCTCTGTGGATTTAGAAGGAGCAGGTGTACGGATGAAATCAGCACCGTGGTTACAAGAAGATTTGGGAAAATGTTCTAAAGCGAGTTTGGATTATAGGGTATATAAGTCCCCCTCCCTCCGACATCCAAGGGTACTTAGGCACGTGCGCTTATCATGATTTCGTATATTAAAGCGTACTCTATATTATACAATAAGAAATGGTTAGAATCGCTGTAACGTTAATTTGAAAGCAATTATAAAGAGAATATTATTGCAGGGAAAGGATCTGTAGTTTTATTTATGGATGAAGAAATTTTTACCCTTAGAGAAGTTCTGAATTTCGAGTTCTTTTAACCTGTATACTCTGACCATAACACATCGAACTTCTCAATGCTTTTAAACACGTTTATATTTATTACAAAATTTTCACACTTCCTTGATCTTTTCGACCACAACTTGTGATAACTAAATGAACGTAAAGAAATTTAACTTTGGATCTATTCTTATTAAACATTCGTCAAATTGAGCCAAAAAATGTAAGACAAAAATAAAAAAGTCTGACATAAATAATTCAACTATACCCTATTTTCTAGTAAAAAAAATGTTTTCTTTTTATTATGAATTTAATTTTGAATTTTCTCTTTATTCCTAGGGGATTGAGGATTTATGTTATTTTTTGTCCTTTTTTTTTAATAGTATGACGTATGAATAGTATGATTTTAAGTATAAAGATTTTTGCTAAAATATAACAATTCGAAGTTCTTAGAAACTTCTAACTTCCATACGAAATATTGGGATTTAACATTTTCCATGATAACTATTTTTTAATTATTCTCGTTTGAAATAACTGCAAACTCCTTTCCAAATTTTAGAACTTTCTTTTACGTATAGAAGCAGATAAGGCTGTATGACGTCGTCGATTGTTGTGAATCCCCATCCTTCGATTCACGATAAGTTTTATAGCTTCACCAGCTGTTAAATGACAAGTACGACGTCTTCGATTGTTGTGAACTCACACCCATCGATTGTCACTAAATTTTATAGCTTCACCAGCTGTAAAATGACCGGTGCACGTGGCCATGGGGCCAATGTTTATTGTCTGAACTCGGGGAGTAACGATACCCAGACTGGCAGCAATAATGGTAAAGGAGAGCCAGCACCCCATTGACAATAGGCGAAGCCTGTCTTAAAAGAATCCGGTCGCCTCGGCCGGTGTCGAAAGAAGGGGAGAATAGAAACAGGTGGCGTGATGGACAAGTGTGTCCAGATGTTGGACAAGGAATTATGGCGCCTTGGGCCAGACGGCCCGGGTGTGTATTGGTGTGTTATGCGCAAATAGGACCAGGGAGGCCTAGAGAGACTTTTATGACCTGTCAATAAGAAGGGACGAGGGGCGTGTTGGGTACCCACCCCTGGTGTTTAAAAGGGTTTTTTTAGGAGACGAGGGAGAGGAGCCCTGCCCTGGATGAAAAAGAAAAGGCCCTGCCCTGGATCGAGGGAACTGGAGAGGAGAGTCCTGTTTAGAACGGACTGAGAGAGAGCCCTGGCTGGAGGGGACTTTAAGAGTGCGCTAAAGAAAGGGACTTGGTGTGAGATTGGAGTGGAAAGGAAGGAAAGGCGATGAACGCCCCGGTGGCGTTGAAGAATAGATTAAATGCACCGACTTGGCGTATGAACTGTAATCTATTGCTTCACTAACAAATTGTTTAGCAAATAAACAATCCTTTTATTTTCATATTAGGCTGTGGCAATGTATTGATGGTTGGCTACTCCCGGCGATACAGCTGTTTATGTAGCGACGCCAATTCTAACTCAGATTGTTGAAGTCATTGGAGCAGTATTTAGTCGATTGATTGTGCGTGTTAATTAGCATTTCACTGAAAAGAACAAAAGAAGTATTCCTGATGAACCTCTCAATTTTGAACCCCGTTCACGTGAAGAGAATGACACCTAAGTTATAACTAACTTTTCCAAATTTTCACACCATGCTATAGTGAGGACTCTGAGTTCCAACAGATTTGACATGCATCATTTCATTCACATCACATATCTTCAGTGGCACCAACAATCAAGACTTAAATGAAATAAATTCAATAGCTATTGCTTCATTATCTAATCGTAGAGTGAGGTCGCTTATGAATATCTGCGGTTGTTCGTTAATAATTCACTTCTCGTGATTTAAGAGCAGAAGCGTGGAAGCTTTTTAGTAGTTGCTCAAGAAATGTATTCAAACAGCAGGGCTTGGCTGAGATGAATGCTATAGAGTTCGGATCACTTCATACGCAAAGTATTTTTATACTTCACTAATGTTAGTGAAACTTGAAACAGTATGAATGAATCATAGAAATAAACAAAATCAGGAATTACAGTGTTTTAAATAAAAGGTTGAATTTACACAACAATAAAAGAAAACTAATCGAAAAATCTATATCGTGCGCAATCACCATGCGTAGAGATGCGACCCTGGACCATAGAAGTGGATCCAAAAATTGTTTTCAGAATTTCAAAATATACCGATGCGGAAACGATTTTCTCTGTTACATAGATGAAGGGAAAAATAAAATAACTATCTAATATTTATGTTAAGTACTGACACAAGAGAAATGAAATTTAAGTTTTTGAGTTTTTTTATGGTAAAAAGTTAAAGAATTTTTTATTAAAGAAGAAATAAAAATAATAATTTTAGTTCTTTTTTAACGTTTATTACGATTAGAGGACACCTACAAAATAGTTACAAGAAAAAAACATCGGTGCATTTAATAGGCTCTTTAATATGAAACTTTTTAAAACAGAGCCAAGTTGTCGTATCACCTGTATGGTGCTCAAAGTTACGACTAACGCGTACTTCTGCGCGTTGCCACAATAAATTTCGTGGGCCTTGATATGACACTGTCAGTCAGGTGGCATTAGTAACAATAATAATAACAAATTTTTAAAATTATTCAACTGTCGAATAATAAAGGGGAAGACGGGAAAGAGCTTGGATGGGACTGATTCCAAGGTGAGAGAGAGCTGAGGCTGTGAAATGTTGCCATGTGTATTGAACTATTTGCTACACATTAGTCATTTATCAATAACCATCTCTTTGGGTTATTTCTCTTGTAGAAAAAGAATATTCTGCGTCTAAAATGATCAAACCAAAATTAAATAATTTTCCATTTTTTCAAAAATTTATTAAAAATTTTGAAATTACTTTTCGTCTAATTTCCATACTACAGAACATGTTTCCCACAGAGGTATAGGTTCAAATTAATAATAAATCTTTTCACCATATATCCGCGATCCACCCTACGGTGCATATCACAATATTGGATCATGCAAATCCTGATTATTGTGCTTAGTATTCTCATTCCAGATATAGGCTATCCCATCGTATATATACATATTATCATCTTTAATATTATCTATCTATGGAAGTTCTGTTGTTCTCTCTTCACAATGAGAGATGCAAGGGAATTGTCGACCATTATAAAGCATAGGTGCAGTTATGCGTAATCCAGTAAAATTACAGACAGTGAATGAAACGAAACTTGTCGTGCGCTGAAGAACAACATAAGAGCAGGCATTGTCTTGCTTGCTAAAGCTCCACAAGTACTTTAATCTACAGATGTTGCTTAGGATCCCCATAATTTTGAGGTGGTGTGAATCACCCTCGCTATTCTACAGCACTCCAGACTTCCAAACGTTCATTCAGCATGATGAAGATTAAGATACTTCAAGAAATGGCGTTTGCAAATGTAACATTTTATGCGTACGGGTCGATTATCATAGCCCAAATGGTTGTAAAACCCATCCAAAAAGATGATGGGAATAAACATGCTATTCACTGTGTTAGTGAGACCATTGTAGTAGGAATAGTGGCGTCAAATGAAACTTGTGCAGAGGAATGAAGCACAAAACATTGCAAAGCCACGCGACACATTGCAGACGTACAACGATGTGGCGCCTAGATACGGTAGAACGCTGCAGAGTCCATGTGGATGAGATGTATTCCATCCTACGTTAATGCTACTTTGTGTAACGCACTATTGGAATTCAATTTGCCAACTGGCATCCCTTTCGTGGACCAGTGCGATTACCGACTTCAAGGAGGCTAATCAAGCTTTCCTTTTCGAACAATAATTGCTTAATGGCACTAATTTGACGTACTGACTCTTTTAATTAATCACAGTAATTCTACAGTAATCAAATAACGATACACACATTTTTAACGCATTTTTACGATGCTTTTTTATGCATGGATTATTTTTATGTTTAGAAAGTTTTGTTCTCTTGACTCATATATACGTAATCAATTTGACAATTATTTGAATATTCTAACCTATTTCACATTCCCTGCAAGTTTTGTTTAATTTCATCGTTGTCTTGAAATTTCCTCAAACAATAGCATAATTTCTACACAAATTTAAATTTTGATATTAAGTTTACCATATAAGATTCAGTGATGTGTGTTACAACCGAGCTGAAAAGCATTTACGAATACGAAACCATTAGATATATGGAATAGTATGAGTTTTATTTAGAATAAGACCTTAAATAGGGCTTCCAAATGGATTTTTTGGTGATCTCGATGTGTATACTTGACTTCCTTTGCAAGGTTCACTTTAAACTTATAACAACAGTCTGATTTAATGTCAATAAAAAAGCTTTTCAGATATTTACATTGGTGCAATATTGAAAAAAAATTCTAAATGAAATATTCTTTCGAACTCTTCAAAGTTTATTTAAACGAGTTTTCATTTTGAACAACTGTGTAAAAATTCAACACAATACATATATTCTCATTTTTCGATTAAACTTAACCATGATAACAGTTTTAGTACAGAAATAACAAAGTTTTGTAATAGATTTCAAAACAAAAACAAAAAATTCTTAAGAAAATAAGTGTAGTTTTTCCTTAAATTTTCATCAAAATAACTTATACATTTAATGCAAACAATAAATACGGTTTACTGTGTTTGAAAAAGGCGAGTTCATTCGCTAAAATAGGGAGAGTACTTTGATCATTTGCAACAACTCTGAAGCAAAAACATATCTACTTCATCTCAGTAACTAAAGATTCTTATAGAGATATAAACATTAATGAAATACTTAGGTACACACACTGAGTTATTGCTGATATTTTACTCTTAACTATAACAAGTATTTGTTCAGACAAAGTGACCATGAATACTTTTAGAACACTAAGGCTCTTAGAATAGAAAGTTAAAAATAGGTGTTTAATAATTGATGAGAATTTACACAAAAAATATAGATTATAAGCATTTCAGAGAGAAAACTAAAAACTAAGTTAGGTAAAATTAAACGAGTAAAATCATCTTTCAGATTAATAGTGATAACTTCTTAAATTGCACTTTTGGGATGTACTTATTTGATTCGAGCACTTCTATTTCACATGAACTATAATTTTAAAACTAAAATTTTGGAGTATATATTAATCCTCAACCCACTTTTTTTCATCTTTGCCAATGATAATTTTAAGCATCGTTTCTTCACTTCTTTTCTAACGCTGAAAACGAAGTGGAATTTTTAAGTTCAGGCAAAAATTATTGGATATAATTACAGAAGAAATGTATGGAAAATGTGGGAAATATATGTAATATTGCTTTGCTTTTTGACGTTGCAATAAAAAATTTAAAAAAATTATTGCAAATAACATTTCCAGTATTTCAATATTTACTATGATACTATTTTTGCTGGAAAGCTGATATTTAGAGGAAAGTAGCTGGTTGTTGGTTTTACGGAAAAAGTATTGCATAAAACACTTATCAGTTTGCAAGTAACAAATGTATTATGTAAATAGAGTGGTTTATTTAAAAAAATTGCAAATATAACTATGAACTGGACCAAAAAGGAAGTAAAGAGTAAGAAGTGTGATTGATTGAAAGAAAATAACGCTGGGGTATCCTGAGGACGCGTCACCCGTGTTTATCGAAGACAATACATTATACGAAAAGAACAAATATTATTAAGGTACCTCAGATCATAAATTCTTAATAGCTTACCTAACGTAGATAATGCCTCGAGGAGATAGAGAATAAAAAATTGTTAAGTTATTAAAAAGTTAGAAAGCCCGCTATATGTGTGTATTACAACTTTAACATAGAATCTCTATATTTTATAATACCTTCCATAAGTGTACAAATATATTCCTTTTGTCACATTCAAGAAAAAGCCATTAAATGCATTATATTCAAATATCACAGGAATAAGCAGGAAGAAATACATTTGTAACTTCTATACTGAATTGTACCAAAGGGAGAAAAATGGTTTTTCGAACGATGGTTAAACATTTTTTGAATACTATCGCTATAAATACGAAGGACCCCATATGAAATCAACTAATACTATCCATTATTGAAAGACAAGAAATAAATAGAATATATAGTCAACGCGCATTTACGTGTTTTACATTTCACTAATTCACATTTGAACGAAAGACAAGGTGATATTGAGAAATTAATAAAAGAAAAACTAAAATTGTTTTTTTTTAATTGCGAGCATTAAGGCTTTGATATTTGATTCAATTGCAGTAGCTGCAATTCTGATTGATTAGTAAACATGTAGTCAGTTCTGATTACAGTTTTCATGAACGACAGAGCTTAGTCTAACTCAACAGCTTATTGTAATACGAAGATGGATTAAAGAACCTTTACAATTTAAACGTATGCTGTGGAACGAGATGAGGAGAAATCCGCAAAAGCTAGAGAGACATAGAATTTTCAACGTACAGCCACACTACTTGGTTCCGTCAGTTTGTGTTAGTCCTCCTGAAGTTTAATTTGGCCTTATTGTGCATGCTCAGACACGGTCATCAATTTTATTTTTCTTGCATTTCATCTTTGAATAAGTTTAAAATTATAAAATCCATTCAACATTTTACCTCCACTGAAATTCTAAACACGGAGCTAAAAAGGAGCCTTCCGGGAAACTGTATAGAGCTCTAAAACTTCAGAATAGAGAAATAAGCTTACATAATGAAAATTAAGTTTTTATCCTCAAGTGATGCATTACAAATTTTCCAAGACTAAAGCATTTTTAAAGAACAAAAAAAGTTTAAAATGAAAAAGTTAGCTTCCATAATCTGAAAAGACTTCTGGAAATGAAAATGATTCATTTCCTTTACCTTTGCCTGAATTTGAAGTCTTCGTGATAATTTATATAACTCATCCACATTTTAAGCATTTGTGCACACATATTTCTCTGAGTGTTATGCGTTGATATTTCCTCCTACGTATTTGCAATTGAAAAGCGAGTCTACTGATATGAGGCCAGATTTGTTCCTGTTTAGAATTTGCCCCTGAAACGGCTTGGAATTTTTATACGAGTCCCCCCCCTGACCGGATGTGGTGAAATTCCTTTTGGTGGGGTGTGTCAAAAAAGTTTCCGTGCTAAAAAGTTCACTAAACCCATAAATTGTGAGGTGGTGTAACACTGCGTCGGCCTCGGGACCAATCAGAGAAATTATACTGGACAAGACAAAGAGTCCAGCTCTAGGATTTTTGGGTGACGAGGTGCTGAATAAAAACGGTACGCACCCGATTTTAGATACGGAGAGACGATCTCAGAGCTACAGAAGAACCGTACTCCAAGATTCCGGGCGTCGACCATGTCCTTCCCCCAGCACCCTTCCCCTCTCAAGCTAAGTTCATTATTTTGATCTTCTTGTTGTAAAAGTAAATTTCTATATACGTGTGCTTAAAATAAATTTTTCTTAAACGTTAAAAGTTCGTTCTGTTAAATTATTGATTTTTTTTTTATTTTACTGTTATTTTATGGATTCTTGTTTATTTTAACTATGGTTATGATGCGACGTGAAATTAGGAAACTGGGTTCATAATTTAGTAATTAAAGAAGTTTAAATAGCGTCGCATCACTACCAAGCCTATCAAGTGATCTAATACACTCCTCAGTTATAGAAGACATTCAGTTATCACTACACTTTACTCTGCAAATATACAATACAATTACCGCAAAATCCTGCGTATAACGCGCACCTAGACTTTCAGGCTGATTTTTTTTTTAATTTTTAGGTATATTCGCCGCCCTCTTTTTAACGAAGAAATCTGAAATATTAATATGCATTGCTCTTATGTTTTGAAGTCATTTAGTTGAGGTATTATCCCAGACTTTTAAAAAATAGTATACTTCTAGAACTACAACTCTTTTAGTTAATAATGCAAGTCGTTTCTTTAAAAACAAATAACATTTTGATATATAAAGAAGTAATATCTTTTGTTATTTTTCGTTTTTATACCCGGCGTATAACGCGCACCCTTTGTGTTCCAAGTGTGCGTTATTCTCCGGATTTGAAGGAACATATTTTTTTAGCTTAGTCATTGTGCGTAGAGTAAGAAGTATAGAATGGCAAACAGAATAGGATGGACGTCACGTTTATTTTAAGTCCAGCAATAACAGTGTTGCGTATGGAGGGCAATTTTGAATCATTGCATACCAACGTTCATTTTCACGAGTAGGGAAATAGCTGTGGAAATTATTTTCCTATTGGGTTTATAGCGCGATCTGAATAAATGCTCATTCACTTAAAAACTTTTTAAGAATTCGACATTTCCATGCAACGCATTCCATTCAGTGATGATAAATTAACATCATGTTGAAATTGGGTTTCTACTTTTGATACAGTATTTTGAATAATAACAAACAAAATTCAACAAGACGTGATTTAAATTGTCAATAGTCATAAATAAAACCATAAACTATGATATGTTAAATCTTATCGTAGTTATTCCATTTCGAAACGCGATCTCGACTCTATTTAATTACTAATTTTAAACTTAGACTTTCTTGAGCAATAATTACATGACCATACCTCTTTTACTAAAAAAAGAGAATCATCTAACGTCATGTTACATTTTTAAGAAAGTCATAGACTTTGAGCGTATCTTCTATTCTAAAATCAATAATTACCTAGTCAGCTTATTTCTTTTCGAAGATCACATTCTTAATATTTCCTGGATGCATTGCCATGCGTTGTGTGGATTATCTCAAGAACATCTTTTTTCTCTTTTTTTTTATATTTTTTTATTTAAAAAAATACTCTCTATTTTCCTTATATGTGGAATTTCTATTTCAGAATGGAATAGCTGAATAAATAAAAAAAGGTAATTCATTTTGCTATTTTGGTTGATAGTGATTATGAACTTATATGGAATATATTTTTCATTATAGATCACACTTTTAACCCCATAAAAACCATTCAAACGAATGAAATGCTTCATGGCACTCAGATTTTTCAATTCAGAAATAAAAACATCTAATGTATAAAGTATTGAGATTCATTTCATTTTTTGAAGGGAAAAAATTTTTTTTCAAAGTAATCTGAAGGAAATCTTATTCATTTCTCAAATATGTAGCATTTCTTTGCATCACAATATAAAACTCAAATGCATTTAAAAAGCATTGGGCATATCAAATTAAATAAATTATAGTTTAAAAACAAACTAAAAAACAAGCTTTTATAATGAATTGAACTAAAAAGTAAAAAAATAATTCTTAATATAAGAATAAAATGATTAACGAGAAAATTAATGTCGATGGGATAAAAGCGTGGGGTGCTCTATATTAATTGTTATAATTTCTTACTACTTCTATTCCGAAACGCTGAGTTCGCGTAAAAATGTAGTACAAAGTACCCCACGCTTTTACCACAATGACATTAATTTTCTCGTTTTTATTCTTATATCAAGAATTATTTTTTACTTTTTAGTTCGATTCACACGCACTATAAAAGCGCGTTTTTTAGTTTTTATTAACTGTAATTTATTTTTCATTTTTTAGTTCGATCTACAATAAAAAAGCCTGTTTTTTTTTAGTTTTTAAAACCATCATTTATTCTTTGTTGAATTTATACTTGAGTTTGGTATTTGGAGTCAGAATTACGTAGCTGCTGGAATTAGTCTTGCTCTTCAATGGATATTAAAAAATGAGTCTGAAGAGTATTTATTCTCTCCGTTTACGGGGCCTCGGATAAGTCCCATATCGTTGTATTTCAAAGATTCCGTCTCTATACAAGCAGTTCTAACTAATAAAAATGTGTTGAGAAGAAATATTAAATGTCAATCGTATTATCACCTTTTAAACGTATTGCTCTAATGTTAATTCGTATAATCAATTCTAAAAATATTGCTTTATCAAAATAAAGAAATATTTAGCAGTTAGAACATAAATTTATCACCTTTTAAACGTATAGCTGTAATGTTAATTCGCACCATCACTTCTAAACGAATATTGCTTTATAAAAATAAAAAAAAAACATTTAGTAGTTAGAACATTAATTATTTTTATTCACATGCAGGAGTCCTTTTTTTTATTTCCATTTTCAGAAAAACTAGACATATTATGGTACGAAATTCCTGACGCACCCAACCTACACTTTTTAACATAAAGAATAAATTTTTTTTGTTTTATTTGTATTAAACACAAGCCTATTCGTGGTTTTAGGGTTGCACCTTAATCTTTTTGTCGCCAAATCTGGAAATGGCATATCGATGATGATGATTGTTGATTTTTATTGGCACAAGAGCCAAGCTTGGCTGTACTGCGCCCCAGATTCGTTAGTATATTAAAATTTTAAAAATATATACACACAATATATGTATAAATGTATTTTAAAATGTCAGAAGAAAAATATAAACTTGAGCAAAGTATTTAAAAGTGCATAAATGTAAAATTTTATAGTCTAATGGTACAATTAAATCCTTATATAAGAAAATTATAATTCATGTAAAACATCAATTGAGTGTAAAAATGCAAAAAGGTTTGGATGGGGAGTTTCCCCAACCAAATCAGCCAGTTAAAAGATTGGTTTTAAAAAAGGTGTTTCTTTTACATGAATATTTTGGACATTCTATTAAAGTGTGTAAAATGGAAAGGTCACATTGACAAAAGTCGCGTACTGGGGGACTCTCCTAGCAACAAATGTCTATACGTTAGACGATTGTGTCCGATACGAAGTCGAGTCAAGCGGACATCATGTCTTCGTACTGGTAGTGCTGCCCAGTGAGCAGTGGAAGGATGAATGCTATGTAGTTTGTTGATGACCTGTTGATCCCAAGTCTCTTGCCATATAGGATGGATATAGTGCTGTATATAAGTTTTTAAATCCTGGTAACAGACAGGCTGCTGCATGTGATCAGACATAGATCGTGCAGCGTTATCAGCCTGTTCTCATTACCAAGTATACCCACTTGTCCAGGTACCCAAGAAAAAATTATGTCAAAACCCCCTTTATTTCTAATTTTCGCAGAAGTGTAAGTATTTCCAACACAGTGGGGTGTCTACGTTCTGTTTAAAAGTGTAAGCATATCGAATTAGATACCAAATTTTAAAATGGTTTATGCAATAAGTCGCCAAATCTGGAAGTGGTACACTGAATTAGTCGCCAAATCTGGAAGTGGTGTATTGAATTAGTCACCAAATCTATAAATCGTATTCCTAATTATTCTGATCAAGATAATGGAACAAAGCTATGAAATTATTGTATTGTCATCAGTCCTTGATAAGTGTGCAAAATTTCGAATTAATCTAACCTTATAAAAGGGGTAAAAATAGAGTTCAAAGATTCCGTTACATACAAGTGAAACTTAAAAAATCGTGTTAAAAAGAGGTCTACTTTTCTTCGTGGTCAGTTTCTTTTTTTTCAGTAAAAATAATTTAAATAATTTTTTAAATGTTAGACATTTAAAAAGTCGGATCCAAATTTTTATGATCTCCTTGTGGTGTTTTCCCAATCCCGTTCCATGATCTCAATGAAAGTAAGCACACCGATTCGAACCCGATCTTTTTGAGTTTCGTGATTTGTGGTTGGCAGCAACTGCAATACAAATCGAGCAAGTATTTAAACTCGGCTCATGTTAGTTTTTCGAAGAGGGAAGGAGAAACAGAAATATAAGAAGTGTGTGTGAGTGGTTTAACTCTTAGAGGGAGAGAACGGCTGGTTGGCAATGCAACTGCAGGTTGCATCACCATTTTCAGATTAGAAATTCATTTTACAATATTAGAAGACGGTTCGAATCGGATGTCTCTGGTAATGTTGCTTTTTGAACTTATTGTTTTTTATCGCTCCACTAACGAGCACAGTGACTTTATGATTGATTATTAAAGGCCAATTTTAAGAAACTGTTTTTTGTCTTTATGCCTCCTCGACACATAAATTTCACTGCTAGCTTTGCAAAATTTAAATTAGTTTACCAATAAATGTAACACATTTGGTTATGGGCCCAGTCCATGTACTGTGTCGAGACAGGCTAAGCAGTTGAACCAGGCGATGAACTTTGTCTATTTAAATACTGTTCCAGTCTAGAACTATTTTTTATGAACTCTGTTGCTAGTACGCTAAATCGAGTAACAGATATGGAGTTTAACAACCAGATATCAGTGTTGACTCAAAACAACTGGAACACATGGAAGCATGATATGCAAGTACTCTTAATGCATTATGGTTGCTGGCAGTTTATAATACAGACCAAGCCAGAGCAACCTGATGAAGAGGCAACATACAAGGAAAAATTAGATCTACAACTTCGTAAGGATAGATGTTATACGTTGATCTATACTAACATCAGTTCAGATTTGAAAAATCTGATAACGGATACAACTGACGGAGTAGCGGCATGGAAGATATTAAAAGATCACTTCGAACCAGTCACAAGAGCAAGAGTAATTCAGCTATTAGATCAATATTTTGGAACAAAATACCAACCAGGGGAAGATGTTGGAATCTTCATATCTCGTGTAAAGACAGCAGCAACTAGACAACAAGAAGCGGGTCATAAATTGGACGACCTGTACATAGGATTTCAATTAATAAGGTGGCTTCCTCAGGAATTCCAGTCTACCGTGCAACAAATCTACAGATGGAAAGAGGAGGACTTCAGAGTTGTCAAAATTGAAGCAGAGCTGATATTAGAAGCCAATCGTCTTCAGTTGATGAAACAAGATTTGGAGAAAGCGGAGAATGCTCACTTGAGCAGTTTCACTTCGAAGAAGTCGAAGACGTTACCTGGTGCTACGGCTGCAGCTCATGGAGATCCAAATGGCAAGAATGATTACCAAAAGAAAGGTGGTAAGGTATTTAACTGTAAAACTATTAAAAATGTTAAACAATCTATTAAGACTATAGGTCCGTGTTATGTATGTAATAAGTACGGGCATCTTAAAGTAAACTGTAAAGAGAAAAAGTCTCTACAGAAATCTCCTTCAACTGTAAATGAAACTTTTAACACGGAGTTTGATAAAGGTGTTGGGTAATAGATACTGCTGTCACGAGTCATTTTTGTAATGACAAGAGTTTATTTTTAGATCTTAAACCGATAACTAACATGAAAATGTCGTTAGAAACGGAGGATAAAAGTTGTCCCGTAGAAGGAATCGGAACACTTAGATTTCGGGTAAAAGGCAAGGAGTTTTCATGAAATAACTTTGTCTGATGTTTTATTTAATCCCTAAGTTGAGGAGAAATTTTTATCCGGTTCCAGATTAGAAAGTAAAGGTGCGGAATTTTGTGGGTACTAAAGGTAAAATTAATGTTTTTAATAAAGACTGGATAAAATTGTTCTCGGCGACACGCCATGAAAATTTGTATTTTTAAGCCGGATCATTATATTATACCAAAGAGTAAAGAAATTAATTTTTTTAGTGATGTAACCGCTAAAAAAAAAACGGATCAATAGAAATATGGCATCAACGCTTTTGTCATGTTAATAACGATTACTTGGTTAAAACTAGTAAAAATGATAGTGTAAAAGGTCTCCCACGCTTAACTGATAATGGTAAGACTCATTGTATACCGTGTAAATTAGCAAAGTCCAAGAGAGTTTCATTCAAAAAAAGACGGGGCCGTAAGATCAAACGTCCATTGAATTGTTACATATGGACCTCTGTGGTCCAATGCCAACTGAAAGCCAAGGCGGTAATAAATATTTCTTGAGTATAATTGACGATTATTCAAGAAAGGTGACTGTATTTCCCATCCGAAATAAATCTGACGTATTTCATACGTTTATAAGATTTCAGAAACGAGCAGAACGTTTTCTAAGTAAAAAGGTAATAGCAGTTAGAACGATATGGCGGACTAGAATTTTGTAATAAGGATATGGATAATTTCTTGACAGAACTGGGTATAAAGCATGAGGTAACAAATTCATATACGCCAGAATGAATGGGGTCGCGGAGAGATTCAATTTAACCGCTCTCTAGATGGCATCAAAAACACATTGCTTAAGTTTAGGTGAAGTTCCCCCATAGTTTGGGAGAAGCATTACTTTGTTTCACTTATGCGTGGAATCGAATTTGTCACAAAGACAGTAACAAAACGCCTTTCGAAAAATATTCAGGTAGAAAACCATCGGTATTGCATCTAATACCTTTTGGATGTTTGGCATATGCTGGTGTGCCAAAACAAATTAGAAAAAAATTCGATATGCGTGCGAAAATGGGAATTTGATGGGATACGCGCAACGTACTAAGGGTTATAGAATATGGTTGATAAATGAAAATAAATTTGTCGAGACTATTAATGTAAGATATATATTCGATGAAAATAAGAGGGGAATTAATTTTAGACAAAAAGTTAATAGTAACCTTGGATATATAATTTAAACCTTCCTGATTATTATGATGATGAGGATGATTCTGATAGAGTAAAAGATTCATTAACGAGTCGTTTAGTTTCAAAGACAAGTACGGAAACGCCCTCAACATCTGAAAAACCAGATGTATCTTCCGATAATCGTAGCTTGATCCCATGTACAGAGGTTAAGTGGATTCGAAATATAGGTAGGAAAGTAACTGGATCTAACATATATTATAGTATAGAAGGGGAAGCAACCCGATTGAAATCTTTTAACGAAATAGAGAGATACTGTAAGAGGCATAATATTGAGTATGATCCTAGTTTATTTCATTTTAGAAAAGATAATACCGAATCCCAGGGATTTTCAGATTTGTCAGAGCAACAAGAAGCTCTTATGGTTGAAGTAACTACTCCTAACTGTTACAAACAGGCGATAAGATCCAGAGACGCATCTAAATGGCATGATGCAACGGATAAAGAAATTAACGTGATGAAGGAACGTAAAGTTTGGGATTTAGTTGATCATCCGGATAATACAAAAATTTTAGAAAACCGTTAGGTTTATACCATTAAATATGATGAAAATAATAAAATTGTTAGATACAAGGCCCGCTTAGTTGCGCGAGGTAACACACAATTACGAGGCGAGTCATTTGACGAGGTATTTAGTCCAGTTGTTAACTTTACTATTGTAAGATTATTTTTCCCTATCTGTGTATGTTTGTGGAAATGAACGCATATTCAAGTAGATATCACTAATGCTTATTTATATGCTAACTTAGATACTGTAATCTACATGAAGCAACCAACTGGATATGAAATTGATAATAACAAAGTGTGTAAGTTACGTAAAGCAATATATGGACTCCACCAGGTGGACGCCAGTGGTTTTTGAATTAGAAAATAAATTAATTAAATTAAAATTTAGAAGTTAGAGTGGGTTAATTGTGTATATAAGTTTGAAGATAATGTAATTTTATTATTTTATGTAGATGACATGATTATATTTGAAAAGAAATGGAAAACGTAAATTTTGTATTACAATTATTGCAGAAAAATTTTGATTTAAAAATTATGGGTAAAACAAAAGAAATTATTAGAATAGAATTTGAAGAAATAGGTAATAATCTGTTTATACATCAGAGATCTTACATTCGAAGGTTCTGTGAAATTTACGAAAATATAAATATCCCGTAAGTTCTCATTACCTATATCAAAAGGTCAAGTTCTTCCAAATTAGATTCACCCAAAAACTAGCGAAGAAATTTTAACAGTTCCTTATAGAAATTTAATAGGATCTTTGTCATTTATTTAGTACGCACAAGACCCGATATTATGTATGCAGTAAATGTATTATCTCAATTCCAAGCAAACCGGGAATAAAACATTGGAATTGCTTTATTGAGATTATTAGGTTATTTAAAATACACCTCAAGAATATAAATTAGAACTTTCAAAAGTTAAATCATTAAAACTAAGATGTTATTCAGACTCGGATTTTGCTACAAATAGGGATGATCGAGTGTCGATGGGAGGGTTCATAACTTTTATAGACGAAACTCCAATTTCATGGCGAACTTTCAAGCAAAAATCCGTTAGTCTGTCGACCATGGAAGCTGAGTATGTTAGTTTATCTGAAGAAGCTAATGCGAATTCATTTGGCTAAAGAATGTAATTGATAATAAAAGTTTAAATTTGGAATTATGTGAAAATGTAATGTTTGTGATAATCGCTGCTATAAGTTTTTCAAAGTCACCGGTAGAAAATTATAGAACAAAAACATATCGATGTTCGTTATCTTTTTCTAAGGCATTTGATATACGACAAGGTTTTCCAAATTAATATATAGGTACCAAAAATAATTTGGCGGACATTTTTATCAAACTCATGGTAAAGGAAAAATTGTTAGAATTTTGTAGAAAATTATTTTATTTTAGAGAATAAGACTTTGTTTCTTTAAGATTAAAATATTAGTTTGTTTATTCCACAATAAAGATTGTGAATAAAATGTATTTTTGTGTTAAATTGTATAACATGTGATTATATAGATTAAAATTTACTGATTTGTGAGATAATGGTGCGAGATTGGTGCGGGGGCCGATTGTTAGACATTTAAAAGTCGGATCAAATTTTTATGATCTCCTTGTGTTGTTTTTCCAATCCCGTTCCATGATCTCAATGAAAGTAAGCACACCGATTCGAACACGATCTTTTGAGTTTCGTGATTGTGGTTGGCAGCAACTGCAATGCAAATCGAGCAAGTATTTAAACTCGGCTCATGTTAGTTTTTCGAAAGAGGAAGGGGAGAAACAGAAATATAAGAAGTGTGTGTGAGTGGTTTAACTCTTTAGAGGGAGAGAACGGCTGGTTGGCAATGCAACTGCAGGTTGCATCACCATTTTCAGATTAGAAATTCATTTTACAATATTAGAAGACGGTTCGAATTGGATGTCTCTGGTAATGTTGCTTTTTGAACTTATTGTTTTTTTTTTATCGCTCCAGTAACGAGCACAGTGACTTTATGATTGATTATTAAAGGCCAATTTTAAGAAACTGTTTTTCGTCTTTATGCCTCCTCGACACATAAATTTCACTGCTAGCTTTGCAAAATTTAAATTAGTTTACCAATAAGTGTAACAAATTTGGTTATGGGGCCGAGTCACATGTACTGTGTCGGAGACAGGCTAAGCAGTTGAACCAGGCCATGAACTTTGTCTATTTTAATACTGTTCCAGTCTAGAACTATTTTTTTTTTTATGAACTCTGTTGCTAAAGTACGCTAAATCGGGTGAACAGGTATGGAGTTTAACAACCAGATATCGAGTGTTGACTCCCAACAACTGGAACACAGTGGAAAGCATGATATGCAAGTACTCTTAATGCATTATGGTTGCTGGCAGGTTTATAATACAGACCAAGCCAGAGCAAGCCTGATG
>BMAU01014136.1:0-15894 GCA_019973935.1 Trichonephila clavipes
GCCTTATCCGCGACAAAATTTTGTGATTTGAACTGTTACACCAGATTTTGCAGTCACTCAAATGATAACCTTCATTTATTTCGCCCACGACTATGGTAGTAGCGGCAAATTTAATAAGTATTTAGCACATGTCATCACTTACGATTACTGCCAATATACACTTCACAATTTAAAGTTTTTTACTACTAATCGACAACAACATATAAATCTTATTTATTGTCGATGTTCCTCTCCGGTACTCGCGTTTGCTGGAGTTGTTGATGATATCGCCAGTCTGGCCGCTTTCGAGCCTTTCTCAAAACTATTTTGCGGCCGGATGTTTGTACTCTTTTCGCTGCCTTTCGAGCGTAGCGATCTCTTCTTCATAAAAACTGATTTTTGTTACTTTAAATTTTTTACATGAATTATAACATTTATCAACATCAGTTAGGGATTCTCTGACCCATTTTTGTTTCAAAAAGCCTGTAGAGTTTGATAAAAAGCCATTTTAGTATATATTAGACATCATTGAGTAAATAATTTTCATAAAAATTTACATACTCCGTAGCCTCTTTCAGAAAAGGTACATCGCACACTAAAATTTACTAAAGTATATCAGCAGTACTGCAACATACCCTTTATACAAAGATCAAAAAGAAATCACTAAATTTTAAATAAAGATTGACAAAATAATAAAATATTTTTTTTTAAAAATAATAATTGAAATCCGCAATTAATAAGCATTCAATTGTACTCAAGACTGATTCACATCAGTTTCTTCTGATCCGACTATTCTCACATTCGCACGAGATAGCCGTTAAAAGCTTGTTGATAAATGGAAAATAATTTTTTAATGCACCTACATTATCAGATGATTATGTTTATGGAATTGCCAGCGCTGAAATAATATTTTGTACGCTTATAATATTGAACACATATCGATCATTTCATTTCGATATGATTATATACTCGATAGCGCTTTTGCTATAGTCAGTAACTGAATAATTATATACTGGTTAAAATTGCCATCATCAAGCAGAAAAGCCGCCTGCTCACGCAAGCCGTCACCACATCAATAATATTTTCAACTGTACCGACTGAAAATACCCTTTACAAGGTGAAATATTGTATCATGAAGATCAGACTGATTTAAACTTCACACAGTTGAATAATGTATTATTAATATACCTCTTTATGGTAACATTGGCTCTCTAAAAATACTCCGTGTCAGCTTAATAAAAGGTATTTCCGCCTCCTTTAATATTTCACAAAATATATCCTCAAGCTTAGCACAGAGATAGACAAATACACTATGTTAAATGTAATCTGTTTCGTCGGGTTATTTCGCAGTACGGATTACAGCTTTTGTAACATTTTGGTGGCTCATATATTCGCCACACGAAAGTCGAAACATTTGTTAGCCTTGGCGGAGCTTAATACTTTATCAATAACATGCTTCAATATGTATAGTCGGAACAATCATTATTGTGATAGTGGCTCACTGGGGATTACTATTACTTCACAGATTTGAAAAGTTAACATGTAAACTATGATTTTGATTTACATGTACTGTTATTTATTAAACCGGAATAAATAAATGTGGATTTTATTCGTGACCTTCATATTACGCACAAAAAGATTTCCACAGTTTCAAATCTGCATTACCATTAAATAGGCTCTGAAATTAGCTTGCAGTGAAGCTTTAAAACTATAGATTTATATATATAGTCATACCATTTTCTAATGATAATGAAGGAATATGTTTATAGGTAAAGATTCCTTTTCACACTAGTCTTCTGCTTCAAGAGAAAGCAGCGCCTTAGCTAAATAAAAGTATAGTATTTGCGAGAAAATCGTCTGAGTTACATTTCCTTCAAAATATAAGTAAATTTAGTTTTAATTTGTAAGATTATTTGCACATTTAGTAAAAAAATGCAAAATATAAATAGAAACACCTGTATTTAAAGTGAAGTCATCTTAGTAGCTTTGAGAATAATGTGTAACAATGACATCTAAAGAATAATAAATTTCTCAAGAAGTTTTGGAAAAAAGATTAGTTTATTGACTGTTTAATTGACGATATCAGAACCACATATATTTACGGAGTTATTGCCGCAAAATTTCGGCAAAAGTCGTGCATTTTTCTATAAATAGCGTCATCTGCTGATAATAGTTAGTGTTTTTAAACAGCATATCAAGACATTTAATATTATTTTTTGAATATATGCAACATTGATCTTTTTGTTTTCAATACTAAAATATTGCTGTTGGTATTTACACGTTATTTGTTTGCATGCCGTTAACGAACAATAAGTCTCAATATTTGGGGCGGGACGTCGATTAGATATTTATTTTCCTCCGCCATTTTTAAACTTGCCTTCTGCAATGAAGAAAGGAAACTGTTTAGAAATGGCCGGAGGAAATGAAATGTACATAGTGATTTGCTAAATGTGGAACTTATGCTTGATAGATGCTTGGCAGCGCAGAGGCACTTGTAGTAGAATGCTTGTGTGAGTGCCAAACAGCAATATTTTAGCTATTGAAACAAAGACTCAATGTTGCTGCATATGATTAAAAGCAATGGCTAATCATCATAATGTATCTGTTTAAACTACAAAAGTTCCACTGCTGTATGCATGGATGTTGCTTGGTATAAGAAAATACTTTTTTGACTTTTGCCAGGAAATTTTGCAACAATGCTCCATATTATATGTGTTCCGGGCTATCGATTAAGACTAATAAGTGTATTTATCTTTTTCAAAACTGATTTTTACTGCTATAATAGCGAAATTCTTGAAAATTTATTATTCTTCTTTAAATTCTTAGATCCATTATTTTATTATGAGTACAAATTATTCCTAGAAAAAATATTATATTTCCTAGACAACTGCTTTCTAAGTAAATTCTAGGTGTTTCTATTTATATTTTGCATTTTTTACTAAATGTGCAAATAATGCCTAAATTAAAACTACAATTTTGCCACTATTTTTAAGGAAATGCAATAGACGAATTTTTTTTTTCTCGCAAATACTTATACGCTTTGGCTATAATTAAACAAAAAGTAGTTTAGAAGTAAATTTTCAACAATATTTAACAAAAAAAAATGTACTCGCAAATAGAAAGATAAATTTAGATGTGAAAGGAGTCTTACCTAAACACTATTCCCTCAGTATAAATAAGAAAAATAATTGTAAATATATATATAAATCTACTCTGTTTTAAACTTCCGCAAAAACGAATTTTTTCAAGCTGTATGTGGTAAGTGCAAGATTTGAAAACTGCAAGAGTAATATTTTAAGTGCGTAGTATTTTAAATGTAATCCACAAGTAAAGAATCTGCACATTTATTTTATTCTTAATTTAAACTAATGCCCAAGTTTTCCCTGTATACAGTAAGGAAAAAATTACCGTCACATAAAATATTAGATTTATGTGTGCTTTTCAGCTAGTAAATCTGTGAAATGTTAATAATCTAAAAGTAATTTTATACAATAAATGTTGACTTATACACTTGTAAATGTGATATTTTATGTGTGACAGAAAATGCACTTCACACTTAATTGTAAATATTTGTTTCAATGAATAGCGGAATATAATTTTAAATGTTACAAAAACATAATCCATTTTGCAGAAATATGTAACAAGCAGGTTATTTAACATAAATGTATTTTATTTGAGTCACTCTTTATCTTCTCTATTACTAAGCAGGATATATTTTGTGAAATAATTAAAGGAGTATCTCGGAAATACCTTGATTAAACTGACTCACAATGACCATATTTAAATTAGCTTATGTGCTACACATAAATTGTTAATAATCACCCAGTTGTTAACTGTATCAAAGACAAAGAGTTTAAATTTGCTTGTAATCAGTGTGAACAAAGCATGATACAGTATTTCACATCTTGTAGCTAAAGAGATATTACTAGTCAATTTTAATTAAAATAAGCATTTACTGTGGTAATCATGGCAACAACTAACACGTGGCAAAACAGCTTTCTATAGCTGATGTGCTAAGAATTTGTAAATTATATAATTCTTCCAGTTACTTGCATTGCTAGCAGAGCCTCAAATATGTGAAATATCATCTATAATGGAGAAATAGGAAACAGATGCAATACATGTGATTTATGTAAGCTATAAGAAATAGCCACAAAGAAATATATTTTCTTCAGCGCTGTGATTATGTGTAATTTCCAATTCCATATAAACCTTTAATATTGCAATGAAGTATGTGTGCGGTTAAGAAAATTTAAAAGAATTGTTTTTCCAATTTCATCAGCTTAAAAATAGTTTTTAGCTTTTTAACTATCTCATTAAAATAATGGAAATGAATCGGATCGAAAGGAAAGTACAAAATGTGAAATCAATCTTAGTACAATTGAATACTTAATAAATTGTCAAGGTTTCAATTATTATTTTAAAAAAATATTTTGTTATTTTAGTAAATGCTTGATTTAAAAATTGCATTGGTTTTATTTGCACAATGTGTTTATTTTTCAAAGAATTATATTATAAGTACCTTACAATGCACATATAAATACTTATGAATTGATATATTTTAGAACATCACAAAGCTCTTAAGGGGTGTTGGAAAGCTAAAATCTTATTTTTTTGACAACTTGAGATTTTACATTTTCAAGTTGTATAGATTTTAATCTTTCTAAAAATACCTTACTATTAACCTCCTAGTGTATTTAGAAGCCCTTAAAACGTACTTTTATATAATCGTTAGAATTTGGGCCATGCTTATTTTAATGGCGAAAATGTAAAAACAAATTACTTTGTTTTTTTGCTTAAAAGTGTAACGACTAATATAAACCAAAAACATGTATTCTTTATTTTAAATTTGAGTCCTTTATTTTTTAATTTCCTAGCTGATTAGAAGTCTCACTGTATACATTAAAACTCAATTTATCTCAAAATGTAAATTCTTAATGTAGTGATGTACCTTTCTCTGAGAAACTACTGTTCACAGGTATGTACATTTGTATGAATTATTTATAATGATGTCTAATATATACTAAAATGAGCTTTTTGTAAAAAACTCAAAATTTAATTTTTGCAAACTTTTTAAGTAAAATAATGGGTCAAATTTCGCAATGTTTGATAAAATATTTCATAATTTATTAAAAAATAATCAAAATTAGCTAAAAGCTCGCTTTAGTATAATGTGAGAGAGGTGTACTTTAATAGTATGAAAAATTTCAAGCATGTACATAAAATAGATTTTGAGAAAAGGTACATCGAAAACAGCCAATTTAACATTGTCAGTATAGAGAGAGAGGTTTCCAACTCCCCTTAACTCCGTAGCTTACAAGAAATTTTTCAAAGGAGAGGGTCCAGGGTCGGAAGTTCACCATTCTCGTATTGTGTCCTAATATGCCGTTATGCATATTCTTTCGATTTTGTCGATTATCGGGAACAAAGAACAGTAAAAACTAAATTATTGAATATATAATTAGCATTAATTAATAAAGTAAATTATTAATAACAAATACTTAATTAAATTTTACTTACTGTATACATAGGATATAATTGATTGAAATATAAATGAAGGGTTAGGGGACCCATCCTTTGTGTGAGCTGCCAAAAATCCTAAGATAACTTATTCATATGGTTTTAACAAACACAATTAAAATAGTTAAAAAACCCTAAATCATAAAGATTTTTTTATTACTTTTTGAGATAAAAATTTAAAATACTTAAATAATAAAAAAATAATGTTTTATATTAAAGAATTGCTCATAAATATATTAATATTCCTTTATTTGTTCAAAATTTATTTTGTTATCTGTTCAAAAGAACATTTAAAGACCTAAGAAATTACTTAACAATACAATTTACAGGTAAATATGACATATTATTTTCCATACTTGAAATAAATTACAAATACAACGTTAGATAATGTTACCGTTTAAATAGTATTAATTTCCACCACTTGCGTGTGTGTACATACAAACCTTCCATTTGAGAACTCTCACTTTAAAGTTTTCGTATTTTCTGGGAATGGAAAACGCATTGAGGCTTTTTCAACGCTAGATCCCTAAATAAATCCATTCAGATTGCGGGGTTCAGGTGGACACTCCACGAATACGATACTACTGAGAATGAAGCTGGAATGTGGAAGAAAATTCGCAGCCTAAGTGGCTGCGGAGTAATCGACCCTGCTATTGAGACAAGCGATGCAATTGCCTCATTTCAAACTCGAATGCCGCAAAGTTGTCCCCAAAGGGAATATATTTCACCCAATACTGGAAAGCATTTACCCATTTTCAAAAGAAATTCGTACTTTAAAGCTTAAAGCTGGAATTGGGTTCAGCTCGCATATTCATTAAAGCATCTGTTTGGCTTTGGTAGATGGTTGAATAGAAGGTTGGCATTTCCTTTGTGATACTGTTTTGTTGTGTGTGTCTTTCATATCAGCCTTAAGGCTTGAACTTTAAGATGAAAGTATTTCGGGTGAAAATAGATGTAACTTTATCGACGAACGTTCTTTTATAAATATTGATGCATGGCTTTCACAAATACTAATCTTGTAATGTCGTAAGGCAAAATACTAAGAAAATAAATTTCTTATTTTAATTTAATTGTATCTTAATCTATCTCTTTAAACAATTTCTCCTGTTTTGAAAAAATATTTTGAGACTGATTAACTAAAGTTTTTCATAATTTTATATAAATATAAAAAGGTGTGTGCATTTTATTATTTACTTTTTTTAAAAAATTGATTTCGATTTGGCCAAGAGAATAGCTTTGTATAATAACTTCATAGATATGTTTGCTATTCATTCGTAGCAAAATAAAAATTATATGTATATATATATATATATATATATATATATATATATATATATATATATATATATATGTATGTAATATAATTTACTTAAACTTTTTTCGAGAAATTTTAATTCCTAATGGTCTTGAACCCGATAAATCTTCGCGCGATAATTACTTTTTAGGTTATATATCTAACGAGAAATAACCACAAATTTATCTCTCCAAAAACTAAAACTTTAACACTTTTAAAACAGGGGGAAACCATTTATCCCGACCAATCAGAAAAGCTTTTGTTGGAAATCAAATGAATTTAGCGTCTTCCGGTTGAGGAAAACTATAAAAGGTTCAGATATCAGGAGTCTATGTAGAATGCTTTTATGACTGTATTAAGCAATTAAATATTCACGTATTTGCCCACTTGTGTTCTACTTTTTATGTCACTGCTTTACCCGATTAGTCGTCAAAAAAATGGAGATGTTTAAATTATAAAAGCCTCCTCAATCCCATCCACTATGCATCAACCTGAAAAAAAATTATCTTAATACCAAATGGCTTAAACAAATAAAACAAGAAAGTTATATATATATATATATATATATATATATATATATATATATATAATACTGGATGTCCATAATTAAACGACCTTACTTCAAAATTGTGTACAGACGAAACTATTGTTCAGAAATTTGTAAAATTCTGTGTACGACATAAAAAAGGGATGGAAATTTGTTTGAGCGAATAAAAAAAAGTTCAAAATTTCGCCACTAGAGGGCGTTTTCAATGGAGATCATATTTAACATTCAATAATGCTTAGCATATATTTATAACAGTTTACAAATTTTGTTACAACAATAAATGCTCAACATGATGACCATCATTTTCAGCTACTACTTGAAATCGTAAGATAGCATGTTCCACCATTGGACCGCAGTGTGTTCTGGGAAATGTTGAAGAACATGTCATGAAATGGCTGCCCGACCTAGGTAAAGTTCTTTGTTGATCACAACTTACCAGCTGTTTTAAATGGCTCCAAAGCCAGAAAATCACACGGGACTGGATCAAGCGATCGGGGAGGCCCCTGACGACGTAATTTGGTGGCATTGGCCGCCACGTTCTTCTGCTAGAAGTTATGTTTGAAAGCGTCCTTAACACATCGTGTAAATGTGGAGGAGCTCCATCTTGCATAAAGATTATGTAAGCGAAAGGCACTGTTACAGTGCTGGCAGATCCGGGAATTACCTTTTATCTCCGTAATAACAATGCATAACGCTTTCACAGCGATAGAACATGTTACTGACCTCCAGCACCTCACTCCTTGAAAAAGTAAGGGTCAAGAATAAAAGACCTGGAAACCTCACATCACACTGTGCCACTTTCGGTGAGTGTAGAAAACTTTTCGAGTGGATTGCGGATTTTGTCTGTTTCCCGAATTCGGCAGTTGTGAGTATTCACCGAACCGTCCAAATAGTGGTGGAAGCTTGTGTCCGTCCAGAGCATACTCCAAGGCCATTTAGCCCTGGACTACACCCCTTAAACGAGCAAGAAACTGCAGTGAGAACAAATGTCGAATCGAAGTTCGAGTTCCCGGAAATTATGTGGAAGCAATTCCTGCACAAGTTGTAGCTTCTAGGCGAGCATAGTAACGGAGTGATGAGTTTCGCATGGACTCTTTCTGGACGGTTGAATGAGGCAGATTCAACGCTTCTACCAGCACGGCGCAACACTTGTACTAGCCTTCCGCAACGCCGGATTTTGCCTTGTCCTCCTTCTTCATCTGCAGTAGCTTCTTCATTGCTGCTCGCAGCGACAGGTTTGCTTCCTCTTCCAGAACGAACATTCAACAATCATATTTCTTTAAATTTGATTAACATTAATCGAAGATTTTTTAGCAGTCAATGGACCTTTTCGTATGCCCTTTAAAGTCCCAAATTTTTTGTAGAGACACTATTGAGGAATCACCGTTTTGATAGAAATAACTTTACTAACAACGCTCGATCTGGTAAACGTAATGACATTCTGGTTAGCAATACCGAACACCCTGAAAATAAACTAATCTCCCGTGAAAGTTTATTGCTTTGTAACAGTTGATGTGTGACGTCAAGAAACAATTTGCATATTTCCGTCTTCCTGATGTAAAATCCTTTGAAAATTAGTCATCGACGAAGTTTAATCAAAGTTTGCAGTCCATTTTAGAGATTGTGTTTTTAATGAGTATCAGTTATTGTGTTACCGTGTCCTGTGGATAAAAAAGCGATAAAATACAAACAGAAACCGCTAATAAACGTAGCCTTCATTCAAAAGCGTCCCTCTAGTGGCGAAATTTTGAACTAATTTTTATTCGCACAAACAAATTCCAATCCTTTCTTTATGTCGTACACAGAATTTGCCATACAACTTTCTGAACAATAGTTTAATTCAGACAATTTTGAAGTAGGTCGTTTAATTAAATCACCCGATATCGATATATATATATATATATATATATATATATATATATATATATATATATATATATATATACCATATCATATATATATACCATATATATATACCGTCTACTTAAACTTAGTTAAAATTAATAATCCAATCAAAACAAATTACTAGATGTATCACTGTATATTCTGGATTTGAAACTACATACTAATATTTATGATAAAAGATGCCTTTAATTTAATATCATCAAAGTGCCTTACTGGAATTCTAATTTATCAATATCTATATATAGAAATATTATTTTTAACTATATTTATCGCAATAATGTATTAGTTAGCGAAAAGCTAATATTTTTTAAATCTTAAAAAAAATTTTAATTACTGTATTGAACATGGATACCTTCTAACTTTCTTTGTAATTATATTTATAATGGTTTTTTATGATACAATTTGTATTAATGTAATTATTTTTACTGTTATTATGTTTTTGTAATGTTTTTTAAATTTAGACAATATCTAATTTATCTACAATTTTAAATAGATATGCCACATGCTTTTAAAAATTTTAGTATATATATTTTTGGAGTTTTTTTTATATTTTACGCTATTTTATAATGATTTTTATTTTTATGATTTTAAAAAGTATATATATATATATATATTATTATCGTATATCGTATATCGTATCGCAATTAATCGTTTCTTTATATCGTATCGCAATTAACTTTATGCGGTTCTGCTCTCCCTATTTGCGGAACACGATACTGCACTCTTTCATCGTTATAAATCTATTTAGTAGGTTATGTTTATGTTCCTATGTGTTTTTAGTTTAATGATTTTTAATATTTAAATTCTACATATATAACTCTTTCCTTTCCTCTTGGTACATAGTATGACAAGTTACAGGTGAAGGTTGGCACCGCAAAACTTGTTTAAACCTGCAATCCTGGTTCCTAAGGCCAGGAATTTGTCTTTTATACTATATGCCTCCTTCCTACTTTTAGTTATCTTAGGTATAACTATATTTTTATATTTTTGTTTATGTCTATGTATGCTATCATATATTGAAAAATTCTTTTTATATTGAATTATTATATATATAGTTGCTATATATATATATATATATAATTATATATATATATATTATATATGATTAATATATGAAAAATTCTTATATTATATATTATTATATATATAATATATATATATATATATAATATATATATATATAATATCTCAATAATTTAATTCTAATAGCTCTTAATATTATTAACGTCCTGTACTTCAGGACAACTATGTAATTATTTTAATTGGTTACCCGCCTACCGTGGACGTAAGAAACTATGTCCATCCACCTCAAAAATCACGTGAAATCCCGTTGCCCATAAATACCGAGATCTGGAAATCCCGTGCTCTTCTCTTCTGCTTTCCCCTCTCTGGAATCATATAACCAGCCGGCTGCCGCGCGTTATGTGTTTGCCTTTGTCTATGTTTGTGACGTGATATTTTATCTTGTTATGGGTAATGCCGTCCCTCTACTTGGTATTTATGTGTTTCCAGATGAGAATAAGCTGAGTTATTGATTTATATGAGTGCCTCTTTGATAATAAAGTACTCGACCACTCGCCATGAAACACAGAAAATCACACCATCAGCCACGCCCTACCTTTGATTCGCCACGACAAAATACGACATAGTATGCACCTTCTAAATTTTTATATTTAACATTAATTTCTCGAAAATATTTCATAAGTATGTTCATTGCCAGCCTATAAATAACGTTTGCATTAAGAAGGCTTTTAAATATAATAAAAATAGGTAACTCAATTTTTAATTACAATGATATTAATGATTTGCAAAATAATAATATTGTTTGTAAGAATTATTTTTAATTTATAAATGATCATCACAAGCATGTGGTAACTAGTAATTTAAATATTGTTAAAGATAATACTCTTAGAGTTACATAATGTCCAAAGGTACTAGTTTTAGATTAATGATCTATAATAATAACAATGCTATCAAAAATCAAATTTCTAAAGATATTAGTAACTTCACAACAAAATTAGCTATTAAATACAGTCTTCCTATTGTAGCTTTTAAGGGAGCCAGGACATGCCAGGAATAAAATGCCAAAATTAAGACCCTTTGTTTATGAGACATATATCATTTGCAATTTCCAATAGAGCTTAGATTTTTACGTTCTTAATAATAAAGATAATTTAGATATTCTATAGAACTATAAAAATAATTTTTACTCCAAAAAGGTTTTTTACTATAATTTATGTAATACATAATTTTTTGAGAACTCGTAATATATACTTGTGTTTTAGGTACCATTTTTAAAAAGTATCCTTTTTTATGCAAATATTTTTATATATATAAAACAATACATAAAAATACAGTGAACCCATTTTTTAGTAATGTTGGTTTAGTTTCTTTAAAAAAATTATGAAACTTGAAATTTTTTTATTTTTCTGCTTTTTTAATGCATAAAAACTATTTTTAAAAAATTAGGCACTATCTTAACAGAAAAAAAAATAGGTTCACTAAGTGCTTTATGGGCATCTTGTACAGAAGTATAAAAAATCTGGAATCATATAGTGCAATAGTTTTTTTAAAATGTACCGAATGCAAAAAAACATATGCTTTTGAGAAAAAGGAAAAACTAAAAAAAAACAAATATTTTCACATATTATGCATGATTAGTATTTGCTTGCCTATTTTTATATGACTAATATTAATCCTCAATCATTTTCTAGAGTTACAAAGTAATTTTAAATTCATATCTTTTCCCTTTGTTTTTAGTTAACATGAAACATAATTTTTCGAGATCTTGTAATACATATTTTCATGTATTTCTTACAAAATTGTTCTTTGAATATACAAAAAAAAATTTACACATATATACATCAACATATCAAACATAATGAACCAGTTTTTTAACGAATTAATTGCATAATTTCTTTAAAATAATCATAAAACCTTAAATTATGAAAATCTTAATTTTTTTGCAAATATAAATTTATTTTTTAAAAATTAGACATTACATACTAAAAAGATATTTTTGTTCACTATATAGAACGTTTATATAGATCAAACACAGGGAAACTACATATTCATAGTTCAAAAGGGTGTTTCAAATAGGGCGTGGTCATTTGCTTACATTTTTATTTTGCATATTTTAGGCTATTTTATCAACAAACATATAAGTATTATACATTTTTAGATTCAGAAAAAATAAGCACTATTTTTTTAACTAAAAATTGAAAAAATCGTTTTTATAGTATACGATGTCCCCTGTTCTCTTAATGAATTTAAATGCAAAGTGTTAAATGAATTATTGAACATTAAACTATAAAACTGTTAATGATATAACTTACAATAATATTAAGAACCACATTGCAGACCTACAAAAGAACTTTTATATCGTTTATGTTGATAAAGTACTGATTAATTATGCAATTATTTGCAAGTGGCTTTATACTTATATGCTAAGCGGACATTTTCATAATAATTCTGCTTTTAAAAAATGTAATTCAAGAAATAGAGAAATTTTTAATTGAATCTCTGCTTTTTATAAAAAAAAAATAGATTTACGTATTTTGGGTAGTAAATTCCCTCATATTTTCCTAACTCCTAAATTTCATAAAAATCCTTTTAAATTTAGAAATATTACGAATGGTTTTAAAACTTATGTTACACATCCGGGCAAGAAGCTACAAAATATTATTCAATTTACATTAGACAAAATTGATAATTCTATTATAGTTAAGAATAGTATAGACATTATTAAGTATATGCAAGGTAAAAAAAATATTTCTATGTATAACTATGATTTTTTAGATTTATTTAACTCCATAGATATAGAAGACATGTTTAAAATTCTTAAAATAGCATATAGCAAATATTTTTTGAATAAGATAATAAAATATGATAAATATATTTCTGTTATTGAATTAGTGTTAAAAGAAACATATATTTTCCATAATAATGCTCATTATCAGCAAATTAAAGGATTACCACAAGGTGGACCAGCTAGCAATGCTTAGAAAATATTTACTTTCATTTTTATGAAAATGAAAGTATTAGTTATGAATCTTGTTACTTTTTTAGATAGATGACTTAATTATATTTAGTAATATAGTAGACTTTTTGTTCCTAGCTTTAATTATTATCCCCACTATTTAGAATTATTAAAAACTAATTTTATTAATGAGTCATTGCTTTTGGACCTTCTAATAATTGTAAGAATAACTGACTATATTAAGTAATATTTTTGATAAAAAAGACTCATTTGATTTTAACATTATAAAAGTGCCTTTCTGGGGTAGTAACCACACCTATCAATATATTTAGAATTATTATCTTAAATTTAATAAAAAGAAATAATGATTTAGTCACTGATAACATTTTAAAACATTGTAATTTTGTGAAATTTTGCAATATTGTTTAGAATACAATCCTCCAAATAAATGTATTTATAAATATATTTCTATTTCAAATTAAATCTATTTTTTTAACTTAGTTCATTATTTTATTTAAAAAATTTTCTAATTAGTTTATTTTTAAAAAGTATTTGTAGCTTAATTAAATTGCAATTTAACTATCTAGTATATAATTTATCCAGAAGTATATTTTCTTTTAAATTATGTCTATTTGTGTTATCTATTCTTAACTTCGTTCATTATATTTTTAAAATTTTCTTTATGTTTTTGTTTATTTTACAATATCTTAGTAGTTAGTTTACTTGCAAATAATTATCCGGGTAGCGCCACGGCTTTTTTTCCTTCTTCTGTTGACATTTCAATCTCTTAAGTCGTTTCGCGTGGGATTTTAACGGAGAAGGTTGATTTTAGTTTCAAAATATTTTTTATTTTACATGTAAGTTTTTATCCTAATTTTTCTATAAAAATTTGTTATTATTTTACTTTTGTGAATTCATTTTGTTCTCTTTTCTTCATTTTTATTTTTAATATATTGTTAGGTGCAACATCCACGTGTAGAAAAAATGAAACTGAAGATTTTTCATTTAAATTCTGATGTACGGGAAGGTTGGATTCATAAAAGCATTGCTAACCCTAAATCGCTGGCCTAATTCAAAAAGCAGCTTTAGAAATCATAATAGGTCTCAGTTAGTCAGAGACTTTTTTGTATCTACATTTATTGTGTCTGGTGAAATGCAATTTCTTCCTTCTTTTTTAGCACTGTAAGGTTCTAGAACTTCTTCCTTTTTTATTTTTTATTATACTATATATATATATATATATATATATATATATACACTCTGTCACAAAAATATATGCATCCAGAAGAAATCAAGCTACAATCACGAAAACTCGGCAAGAATGTAGTCTGGTAAGAGATATGCAAATGATTAAAATTTCGAAGCCAATGAGACAAGGCTAAGTGTGCTATGCGCATATTAGTTGCGCAACTGGGAGAGATTTAAAAGCATGAGTACGAGCGCCGTACGGCTATCAAACGAATCTGATGAC
This sequence comes from Trichonephila clavipes, assembly GCA_019973935.1. NCBI lineage: Eukaryota > Metazoa > Arthropoda > Arachnida > Araneae > Nephilidae > Trichonephila > Trichonephila clavipes. Next base: position 14,696 of record BMAU01014136.1, read on the forward strand.
TTTGATAGACGATATTGAGACTTAGAATGCCTCTAAGACGTAACCGGCGGCAGTACGAGCAGCTGACGGACTTTGATAGGGGCCGTATAATAGGCCTCAGAGAAGCAGGTTGGTCGAATAGACGTATCGGCCGCCACCTCGGTCGGAGCGATATGGTAGTTGCTCGGTGTTGGCAACAGTGGATCACAGAAGGTAGAGTGTACCGTCGCGGAGGGTCAGGACGTCCCAGGAACACAAATGATCGCGAGGATCGTGCAATCAGAAGAGTGGCTACTTCGGCACCAACAACGTCGCTAGCATCGATTCAACGCCACTTACCTCCTTCCAGACATCCAATGCCATCAAGAGAAACCATAAGGAGACGACTGACCGAAGTTGGCTTGAGGAGCCGACGTCCGCTAAGACGCTTACCACTGACCCACATCATAGGCAGTGTCGACTGGATTTTTTGCCGACCTCGGGCAACTTGGAGTGTGACAGACTGGAGACGATGTCATCTTCAGTGATGAATCCCGATTCAGTCTCAGTGCTGATGACCACCGCGCACGTGTCTGGAGGCGCACCGGCCAGCGGTCCGATCCGGCATTTATTGTCGAGCGGCATACAGCAATTTCACAAGGTGTGACAGTGTGGGGAGCAATTTCTTGGGGACACACGATCATCTTTAGTGGTCCTTCAAGGCACTTTGACAGCTCGCGATGCGTGGACGATATTTTAACGCCGATTGTGCTACCCATGCTATCAAGTCGCCCGGGTGCCATTTATCAACAGGATAATGCTCGTCCACATACTGCGCGACTCTCCCAACAATGTCTTCAAAGGATATGACGTCCTACCATGGCCTGCCAGGTCACCAGATCTTTCGCCAATAGAGCATGTCTGGACGCGCTGGGAAGGCAACTGCAGCCGTCCCGAGATACAGGAGAATTAACTGCGCAGATGCAAAGACTATGGCAGGATCTTCCACAGGGGGTCATAAGTGATCTAATTGAATCGATGCCACGCCGAATTTCGGCTTGTATAGCTGCCAGAGGTGGCTTTACTACTTACTGATTTTTAACCTTTTGCAAGCTGTAACCGCTTAATAAAATGATATTTTGTTCTGAATTTTTAATCATTTGTTTATTTTCATATACACTACATGCATACCAAATTTCGTGAATGTAGCTCAATTTCTTCTGGGTGCATATATTTTTGCG
>BMAU01014137.1:0-32132 GCA_019973935.1 Trichonephila clavipes
CGAACTGCAAGAAGTCCACATCAGCAAAATACAATTTGGGGGTCCTTGAGAGGTAAATTAGTATCTATAGTAGACTAAAACTGATGGCGCGTGACATGATTCAATTCCTACTATTAGTTCACACTCACCTTATATATACTTAGCTTAACTCAGTGGGGCAACAGGCCATGTGGACCAAGGCCTACTGTGTCCAACTTAATATGCCTGACCCTGGGCCCTGAGGTGCATGTGCAGATGCTGCGATCAGGTGGTCAGTCTGACGCGAAAGCCCCAGTGTTAAGTTCCCAAGCAAACATAGTACTCATTTTTCGACCCACTGAAGAGCTGAAAGGATGAGTCGAGCTTGCCCAAACCGTGTTTGAACCTCGAACCTGTGATGTGGAAGCACGATGCACTAACCACTCAACCACTGGGCTTCTCGATATATATTTATTTATATATCTTGTTGAAATTTTCAATAGTTAAAAAATTCTTTTTATTCAACCACTCAAGTTCAAACACGTTTTTTAACACTTTTAGTGGTTAACACATGATGTTAATAATTTTTTCAAACATTAATTCATCAATTTTTTAATTAATGAATAAATAGTAACAAATAAAAATAACAGTTCAACACACACACGCACACCATATATAAAAAAGGAAAAATTGCTCGTTGTGTCTTTCTAGCGCAATGGATAGCGAGTTGGACTTTCAATCCAAAGTTCGTGGGTTCAATTACCACCTGGGGTTCCCTAATTATTTCTGAGAATGTGACAAACAAAAATAATAATCCATCACCATATATGTGGCCACGGTAGCCTAATAGTCAAGGTATCGGATGGTGGCTTGCATGTCACGAGTTCGAGCCCATTATTAAAAATACCCGCCGCTTAGGGGCACTATGAACGTTAAATTTATTGAGAGATCAAACGTCACCCCGTTGGTGTGGTGTGGTAGTTAGGAGAGAGGTGTGTCAGCTCTAGTGTCGTACTCGTAACTTAACCATTGTTCAAATTTACGAAAGCCCTCGTGTAGCTGAACAAAGCGCGACGCTAATATACACTCACTTACTCACCCAGGGGTCTATGACGAACTACAAGATGTCTACATCAACAAAAAGTAAATTGGGGTCCTCCAGGTGTAAATGAGTGTCTACAGTAGACTAAAACAAATAGCGCGCGACTTTATTTAATTCCTACTATTCGTTCACACTCTCTTTATGTACACTCATGGACAAAAAAATTAGCGCTCCCAGAAATAAATACGGGATCGCGTAACGAAACTTGGCATGAAGGTACATTTCAGGGAGATATGCATATTATATTAGAAATGAAGCGTGATTGAGCATTACGTATAGCCGGTAGAGGGTGTTTAACGTCGTTTTCCGTGGAGTATAAAACAGGTAACCAAATTGTTTTAGTGTGCTGAATCGTTTACAAAGCAAAAGCTGAGGTAGACATGTAATTATACCATTTTCGAAGACAATATGAGCAGCTGTCGCAGTTAGAGATTCGGAGAATCATTCGCATGATGGCGCTTGGATGATTAGCTAGGCGAGTAGCTCGTCGATTTGGCCGCTCTGATTGTGTTGGGACTAGCGGATGCGAGAGATGTCATTTACACGAAGACCAGGCTCAGGATACCGATCGATGCAGGGGAATGGGACCAGGTTGTCTTTAGTGACGAATCCAGATTCAATCTCAGCAGTGATGACAATCGTGTTCGTGTGTAGAGATCCCGTGGTGAACGCCCCAATCCTGCATTTGCTTTACAGCGGCTCACCGCTCCCACAGCTGGTGCGATGGTATGGGGTGTCATTGCCTAATATGCACGGTTACCTTTAGTATTGATCCGTGGCCCCATGACAACCGAGTGGTATGTCCATGACATCCTGCAACCACTTGCGTTGCCACTCATGCAACGGCTAGCAGGAACCAATTTTCAAAAAGACAATGCTCACCCTCACATGACAAGTGTGTCACAAGACTGTCTTTGCATGGTTACTACCCTTCCTTCGCCTGCCTCATTCCCAGATTTGTCTCCAATCGAGCAAATCTGCGATCATTTGAGATGTCGAGTTGGGCATCCCACCAGTTTGAGTGAACTAGAGACAAGGTTACAGCAAATATGGAACGAAATGTCTCAAGACATCATGCATAACTTGTATACCTCAATACCCGATCGTATCGCATCATGCATGTGCGCTAGAGGGGGTTCAATAGGATATTAAACCCTCCATTCTTTTGCCTTTTTCTCTGAGAGAGAGAGAGAGAGAGAAATCAATGATTCTTTTTCTTTGATTTTCTAATCATTGACTTATATCAAAGTAGTCATTATATATGTAAAATTTCGTTTCATTTTGACAACTCATTCTTGGTGCGATAATTTTTTTGACCATGAGTGTATATTTAACTTTACTCAGTGGTGCAACAGGCCGTGAGGTCCAATTCCTGCTGTCCAACTGCTGCGATCAGGTGGTCAGTCTGATGCGAATCCCCCAGTATTAAGTTCTCAAGCAAGCATGGTACTCATTTATCGACCCACTGAAGAGCTGAAAGGAAGGTCGAGCTTGCCCTAACCGTATTTGAACCTCGAGCCTGTGATGTGGAAGTGCGATGCACTAACCTCTCAACCACTGGGCTTCTCGATATATATTTATTTATATATCTTGTTGAAACTTTCAATCGTTAAAAAAATTCTTTTTATTCATCCACTCAAGTTTAAACACATTTTTTAAACTTTTAGTGGATGATACTTGATGTTAATGATTTTTTTTTTCAAATATTAATTTTTTAATTAATGAATAAATAGTAACAAATAAAAATAAAAGTTCAACGCACACACACCATACCACTGTAGCGCAAAGGACAGTGCGTTGGACTTTCAATCCAAAGTTCGTGAATTCAATTACCACCTGGTGTTGCCTTTTTATTTCTGAGAATGTGACAAACAAAAAAACATGGTATATGTGGCCACGGTAGCCTAGTGGTTAACGTATCGGATCATGGGTGACATGAGACACGCTTAAACGTCATGACTGACATGACAGAGCTTAAACGTCTTCCCGTTGGTGTGGTGTGGCAGTTAGGAGAGGGTGGTGTCTGCTCAGGTGTCGTCCACGTCACTTGAACATGGTTCAAAATTATGTAGTCCGTCGCGAAAAGCTCTCGTGTAGCTGAGCAGTGCGACGCTAATATTCACTCACTTACCCAACCCCATATATAGAAAGGAAAATTGCAACGCACTTAATATTATGACTCTGTCATATGTAAATGCATATTTTTAGTAATTGTTTACTAAAAAATAATTAAAATAAAAATTTTCTTTGTTGACCTAAGTAGGAGTTGATTTTTTTAAAAAAAAATTGTTAAATTACTTGTTTTTAAAAGAAAATTCAATCAAATGAAATCAGATTTACCTATTTAACCGATTTATTTCCCGAATTTAATGTGGTTAATTTGCATTTACAAATATATTGGAACTTCTCAATTTTTACCAGTTTCTCAATTTTTCACAGACAAATAGTCAGGAAAATGTCTTCTTAAACTACGTTCAACTTTTAAATGGCCTGGCCTTTATTCATGTTTTGAAATCAGGTTTGAGAGTGCTTTGGCAATGGTAATACCGCAATGGGCAATGTGAATTCATGTGGCCACACTGAAAAAAAAAATACCAGATTACAAAAGGAATTGATCGGAATAGCCACTAACGAAGATCTTAAAGTTTAGAAACGGATGTCAGCAATGTCGGCTTTAAAAGGATAAACCTGTCATTTATCGCAAATTATGGAACACCTTGAGAAAATTTTTAATTCTTTTTTTTTTTTTTTTAAAAAACGAGTTTCAGAGTGGTTGCCAATTTCTGAAACAAAAATAGAAAAAAAAAAAGAAAATGAAAGCTTGGATACTTCTAACTGGGATTAAGGGTGAAACCTGACAAGATTGATGCCAAGTGACTGAGAGAGTGAATGAATATTAACGTTGCACTGTCCAGCTACACGAGGACTTTTGGTGACAGACCTCATAATTTTGAACCATGGTCAAGTGACGAGGACGATAACAGAGCTGGCACCCTCTCTCCTAGCTACCACGCCAATGGGAGGACCTTTGAGCTCTCGACAGATTTAAGGTTATTCGGGTCTTTAGTGGTACTGGGTTCAAACTCATGACATGCCAGCCATGATCCGATACCTTGACTACTAAGCTACTGCTGCCCCGATAGCGAAGTCAGAATGCAATATTAATGTTGGAGTACTTTAATATTTGAAAAAATATTACGAATTCTCGGGCTCTATTCCTTAACTGAAGACCGCTTCGAAGCACCATGTTCATCTCACCTATTCAAAGTATTTGTTTATTTATACTTGCAGTTATTTTACGTATGAATTAAATTTTAATTTATAATTAATTAACATTTTTTTCTTAAATTTTAAATACTATACTTCACTACAATTAAAAACACAGAAATTTTTCAGTAAATAGCTCTGTACTAGCAGTTAAAAAGACATTTAAGTTGATAAATTTGCAAAAGTTCAATATTAGTAAGCAGTGGTCTACCCCAAACAGAAAAACATGGCAAAGGGTCTATGAGACAAAATTTTGCGAATCTCTGCCTTAAACTCTTGCAAACCAAAACAAGTATTTCCGAAATTTCATTTTGAGGTTATGAAATTGCATTCTAGACACAGACTTTTCACTTTGAAGTAAGTATCTTCTTATTTTTGCTCAAAATTCTCGAAAAAGCTCATAATTGTTATTCTTAATATTTATTCAAAGTGAGAATTATGTGTATTATGTTGGACTCCAGAATCATCTCTGATTGTAACCAAGCACAGATGTTGCATCAAAAATAGACCAGAATTTTTTTTATCATTTCAATATATTGAAAATTCTCAACAATCATACAGTAATTAATTATTTATTTTATTTTCATATAAGTTCAATACGCGGGAATTTCACATCTTGAGGTTTTATTCCCTTTCACTCATTTTCTCTCTTTCTTGTCTTTGCATTTGAAAGGATTTTATATGTTAGTCATGTTTTGTGTGTATGTTAGTTTAATATATTTTGTACAGACATACAATTATTTTCACTATTCTGTCATTCAGAATATTAAGCGGAAAAATAAGGAAAAAAACATAATCCCTACGATGAAATGGTATATTTCAAGAAAAAGGAGAAATAAAATCAATAATACTTGGAAAAGCATTTCGTCATTTTCGATACTTGATTGTAGAATAATGTACTATATAATAACCGAATTTGTGCAAATGTTTTCGGAAATAAAATTTCAGTGGGAAAAAAATGCAGTCGAACCTCCATATCAAAAACCTCTAGATTGAGAATTTTTCTATATTACGTTTTCCTGGAACAAAGAATATTTTATGATTTTCTTCGTAAAATAACCTCACAATAACGAGGCAAATTTTCTTTATGAACTTTTGCTATTGCGATTCAATTTTTTTTCTTCCTATTTTCGAAGTATTTCTGGATATTTCAAGTTGTTCTGTCTTTTAACACATTTTATGGTGGTCATAAATCTTAAACTAGTTTTATTAGGTGCCTAACTCACCAAGAGCAATAGAATTCTGAGCTTTAAACCAAGAAGTGCAATCTTTAACCCCTGTTATACAGTTCACTGGAAACATCTTCAATATATCCTTTCATTCTTTGTGGTGTCTCGTGTCCCCGTGTCTTTGAACTAGTCTCCATTCATTTGTAGTGCTGATCCGTCGTACCGGTAACTTCATTTCTTGTAGCTCGAAAATGTCAAAACGTATGAGCTTGAGCCTCAAAGAAAAAAATTGAATACTTCAGGAAATTCATAAAGGCGTCAAGAGACTTTCCCCTTGCAGTTTTTCTTTCTTTCTTTTGTTTTTTTATGGGTAAGGTATATAAAATAAATATAAACTGCTGTTTGTAAAAAATGCAACACCACGAAGGAATAATCAGAATTAAATGAAATCTAATGCACAAACGACTTGTATTAGTACAAATAAATGACGAAATTTTCAAAGCAAAAACACAATATTAAGTGTCCGAAATTAGTATATGGTGTAGCCACCATGCGCTGCAATTAGTTGTGCTATACGACGTGGCATGGAGTCAAATAGATTTTGCATGTCTGCTTGTGGAAGAGAATTCCATATTGCTTGTATGCGCAGCAAAAGTACGTCTTTTGAAACTGCAGGACGCAGATCACGAGCGAAACGCCGATCAGCCAAATCCCACACTTGCTCAATAGGCGACATATTCGGTGAATAAGCAGACCAAGGAAGAAGTTGCATGTGTTGGGTTGAACAGAGGTCTCGGACAGTCTTTGCAACATGTGGGCGTGCATTATCCAGCTGAAAGACAGCTCCAGGAATGCCTTGAAAGATGGGAACAACTTCGGGCTGTAGCACTTCACGGACGTACCTGTTGCTATTGAGATTACCCTCAATTCGTAGCAAATTGGATTGTCCATGATACGAAATCGCACCTCAAACCATAACTCCGGGTTTTAGGCCACTATGTCGTTCGATAACGAACTCTGGAAGATAGCGTTCACCGGCATAGCGTCTAACACGAATGCGGCCATCATGATTCCACAAATTGAAGCGTGATTCATCTGAAAAGACAACTTGGTGCCAATCAGCTTGTCAGGCTCTGGGCTCATGAGCCCATTTCAGACGCAGCCGTCGGTGGTTTGCCGTGAGGGGGATCCTGTATAAAGGCACCCTAGCACGCAATCCATGGTGCAGCAGACGTCGACGAACTGACGAAGCCGACATTAGTACACCTGTAGCAGTAGACCAATGTGTTGCCAACTGCCTGGAAGAAGCTGTACGGTCATTCACCGTGTCAATCGTCGCGCGCTGACGTCACCTTGATTACTGCTAGTTTCTTGAGTTGTTCGGTGCTCGTCGGTCCACTGCTTCCAAAATCGCATCACTGTGGAACTGTTCCGCTGCACACGAGCTCCTATTGCGCGATAAGAAAATCCTCCTTCTCGAAGGCCGAAAATACTCCCCCGTTTAAACTCCGTAAGTTGTTGGAATTTCTCCTTATTTCGTCGTGGAGGTCTCACTAAATGTTCGCCACTAATAAAGAGTCATTAACTATTTTCAGTGTCCCGCTACTGCCCTCTATTTATCCGCTTTCAGCATCAGTTCAGAGGGCGCTGCCTCTGAAACTTTACTATTTTACGTAACATCCTATAGTAGATATTTGCTGCAAAGTTCATTTAATTCTGATGATTCCTTAATGGTGTTGCATTTTTTACAAACAGCAGTGTATATCCCTTCCGTGGACATCTGGCTTACCATAAGGTAGCACAATATATTTCATGTTATTTCCTGAACACATATGCACACATAAGCTGCTGTACATTTAGTGTAAGAAATGCGCGGTTTATGCCTCCTTGCTTTTCAGCTAGTCTCGAAATTGAACGGTGTATCACTCTCTGCCCTAAAAAGTGCTAACGCATATGCTGCTTTGCCCACGCGACTGAGTTAAAACTTAGTGATGATATTATAATAATTACACAATATAGAGCAGGGATACTCAAACTTTTTTTCTGCTGGGCCGCATACATATGCCAGCCATTTTCATGCGGGCTGCGTACATATGTTAGTTATTTCACGCGGGCCGCAACATGAAGATAAATGAGGAAAGGGGGGAGAAATGCTTTAAGATCAACATAACATTGAAATTTAAAATGTGGAAAATTGATCATAATATTATAACTCACATGTTTTGCTTTTTTTAATTATTATTTTTGTTACTTACAGAAGCATTTAAGAAACACTCATCACACTATTTATGCATTTGTAATCGGTTTCATGTGATTACCAATAATGTAACAAACTCCACAAACTCCTTTAACAAATACATCCATGGGATGTATTTGTTACTGCTGTGATATTACTACTGACAAAACACTTTGTTGCTGTTTTCAAGGATTATTCAAGAAAAAGCCTATTGAGATCTTCTCTTGAAAGAGATCTTCCGAGGACAAGTGCCATTGAATGATTCCTGTTTATTGGTATTTTTTGAATAAAGCACTTTCGTGACAAATCAAACAATTACTGATCCATGTTCGTTTTTCACTACAAAATAGTCACCTTCCCAATCGTCTTGAAACGATATATTTTCTTCGAAAATTTTTCGCTTGTAAGATATGAAAGATAGTTAAAAATTAATTTCACCCACTGTTCATTCTACTGTTGTCTGTTAACACTAACCGTAACTGTTCCAAATAGAAAAAAAATATCAATTCATATCCATGTTTGATTTCTTGACAGAGAATTTTCCATCAACTTTATAAACATATTTTTAAATAAATGAATTCCTTAGAGCAATGGGCCATGACCGGGCCACTTAAAAAGGCCCCAGGTTGAGTATCACTGATATAGAGTATTAACCATAAGTTTATTTCAAATAATTTTAACAATTTTGCAAGGAATTACTTAGGTTTGACATCCTACCGGCTGCGCCACTAAAGTTTGGCATCCTAATGGGGACGCCACTAAAGATTGATTCTAATCAATGGGCACGGAAACAAATTAAAATCATGAGGTCTAAATTTTAAATATTAAAGTTTATTTTAAAGGAAAAGCATTTAAAGAAAAACACTCAGTACACAATTAGCAACACTCGGACATGACTTCCCTCCTTCGTACCCAAAGACAGAATGAATTCTTTTCTCACCCCCAAAGGGGGAAGGGGCTATTCATCCCCTGTCCAGCTGCGTCTTTTGACCACATGGTGAATCTCCACATTCCAAGGGGGGGGAACTAACCATCCCCTGTAGCAGGTGGCTTCATTTCGAACCCTTACACCTCCCCCCTTAAATGCTCATTCGTCACTCCAGGACAATGTAGCTGAAAAAAAAACTATAAAAAAACAAAACAAAAAAAACACACATGCATACATACATTGCAAGAAACGAGATAACGAGAGACATTTTTCTTCAGGTGTCACGTGAAAAGAGCTTTTGCTAATACAACTCCCACATAATTTTGCAAATTACATTAATATGCTAGAAAATTAATATCCATACAAGATACAGCCACAAGTAATACTCAAAAAATATTACTAAAAATTAAAAAATTATTAAAAAAAAGTTACCAAAAATATAGCACAAAATCTAAAATAATTATATTACATATATTATAGCAAAACATATTTAAAAGCCAAAGTTTTAACCTGTGGCAGTTTTCAGAAATTATGGTACAGAAAATGTTAAGTAATCATTGGATTAAATCTTATCTAATTAACGGGAGTAGACAACCTAGATAATGCATTAACATGCTTATGCCTCCAACCAAACGTTAATTCCTACATTCAACCAGGTTTAAACATTAAAAAAAATTCTCTTTTTCTTTTTCTTCCAATTTCTAAGTAGAATGAAAGTAAAAAAAATCATTCTCAATGCCAAAAGCGACAAAAAGCAACCAATGCATGTTGCTGTCCATAAAATATCCACGCGAACCTTAAATATTTCCATTCTTGTTTTCAACTCCAAATTAACAATACCCGTCACGAGATCACGACAACATTGCACCAGGGTTGAGTCAATAAATTTGGAAATACATTCCTTACGGGGCCGACCACGCCTATTACTATACAAGATTCTATTTTTAAATACACAAGTAAAGGCAACCTCTCTCTTGCTTTCTTTTATACTTTGTCCATTGGTTTGCACATTCGATGCATTAATTTTTACTCCAACCAAATTTCCGCTTTGAACATTCAATAAAGATTGTGTGTAAGTCTCAGGGAGTAGATCGGTGACCACTTCTTGACTGCAAATTGATTTCGAATTTACTGAGTTAATAATTCCTTCTTCCTTTGAAGGTTCTTGAAGTATCGCAGGATTGCGAACCATTTGCGAGTTTTCTATTGATCCTTCATAATCAGAGGAACAGATTAACATGTCGTTAAGGGGTCACAGGGGTGTTAAAAATGTTTCGAGAGCACAAAATACAAACAATTTTCGACTAGAAATAATTCTTTGAGATTAAAATGAAATAATTTGATTCTTTCACACATTTATTATAAAGGAATAAAGTTTCAAAAAAGTATAAAATATCTAAAATATAATCATAATTTTAAAAATAATAAGCACATAAAAATAAGAAATAATTTTTTTGTAAGAAACAAATAGTAAGTTTTACGACGCGCATGATATTTTCTGCAATAATAATTCTAATTACTAGCAATAAGTTGATTTATAAAGTCAAATATATCCTTATTACATGCTAGCTTATCTTATATAAATAAAATAAAAAATAATTTTTAAAAAAAAAAAAATACATTTTTTAAATTTTTTTTTTAAAAAAATTCTATTTTTTGAAATATTTCAAAAAATTAAAAATTTATAATACTATAAATAGCTAGGATTTGAAGATTATGATACAATTTATAATTCTGTAAAGTTTTATACATCAAAGTATGATAGTTTTTGAAACGCAATGCGCGTAATTGAAAAAAACACAAACTGAGAAAAAGGGCTTTAAAGTTTTAAAATTGAATTTGAGAAAATAAATCTTAAAACTTACATGCTAAAATGCTCCAGGATCCTAAGATATACCTTCCTGTTCCTGAAACAGATCAATTTCTTTACTCTTTTTAATTTTCTTGGCTCTGCGACCTTCAAAAGATGATTCTCAGCGTCTCTGTCTTGACGTAAAGATTCGACTATTGTCACGTTCAGCCAGGGACACACAAACATTTCTGTTAATTTTCTCAAGCCAAATTTCTCTAAAATAGTAATAAGTATTTGATTTCCATCATTAAAAACACTGGTTGCTAGATTTGCAGCAATCTCTGCAATCTGAAGACTAGAACCAATCGTCTTAGGACAAAACTTCCAAATTAATGAATTTAAACTTTCATTAGGATTCTGTGTCTTACCTCCTAAACATTTCTTCAGGAGTGCCGGATGAGATAAGTCTGCAATTACAGGCTTAATTACATCTCGAACAGCTTTAGCAACTGAGGGATTGTGTTTATAATTTTGTAAATTATTATTAATGGCGGCATTATACTTACACCATGTATTTGGATTTGTAGGACAAAACCAGTGCATCGGTTCATCATCAGTGCTGCAAGAATGACCCCAAAAAGCCCAAATGGCTTTCCGCATTTCCTTTACACTAGTAGAATTGCATAGAATAGCATTACCATAGTAATGCGCAAGTTTATCAATTAAACTATCAGTTAACCTACCTTTACCGCCAATAGTTTTACCATCAGATAATTTCTTTTTACTATATACTATTTTAAGCTTCCTAAGTCTTGTACCCATTCTCTTTTGAAAATGGCCTACATATTCTATTTTCTGAATAAGATGGTCATCGCCGTATGGCTTGTTTTCAGAAAGGGCATTGAATGTTTTTGTGTCGCCATCTCCTATGTAGTTCGAATATTTCAGGTTGTGAAGCTTTTCTGATCGATTAAAAATCCTCAACATCCCGTCAACCTCCATCTTACCAGCAGAGCCAGAATAATTTTTTCTACATGAAATCTTATGCGCTCTTTGCCATTTATTGTACTTGATAACAAACTTTACCCCTTTATAACTGTCGCATCCTTTGCAAAATGAGGACAACACTTCCCTATCCAAAACCTTACCTGTTTCGGCCCCTATTACAGTACATACTCCAATCAACGATGAATGTCCTCTTGTTTTCCAGGTACCATCACCACTTACCGTTAAAAGGTTATCAGGTGACGAAGAATTTTCTTCGACAGCTGCCCTTTTCATGCTTTCTTCAGCGACTTCCTTCATAACACGTGAAAGTTTATTATTAATAACATCATATGATTTTTGTTCAACAGGATTAGGAAGACTCATTACAGCACAAAAGGTTTTTAATGACTCTAAACCTTGGCCTATGCATCTCATTGCTAAAATAGATCTTCTGTTAATTTCTGGAGCATAATTTTTATTCCCAGTGTTTTCACAGCTTGAAAAAGTACAAACACTCCCACAGTTTTTACAACGTATTTCAAAATTCGAACATAAACCACGAGTGGACTTTTCATTAATTGTTAATGGTTTATGACATTTTAAACAACACATGATACTGATAAAATAGAGCTAAAAGTTGAAATAAAATCAAAAATACGATATCCTTTGAAGAGAGTTTTTTTTCACTTACCTTAACAAGATTTGACTTTAATGAAGTCTGAATTCCTGAGATTTTATTACTGGAAGCACACTTGTATCTCTCCTTTCTGCAACATATGTATGAGAACATACCTTCATGAATTGATTCCCTCTAAATATTCTTTTCTTAGGACGTTTACCTGAAGGTCTGTGATGAGTATTTTCCATTTCAATCGAGAATTTTCAATTTTGATAAACGGTATAAACAACGCTGTTTTGAATTTCGATAAGCAAACAACGTGCTAGCATTACCAAAACAGAATCAAAACACATTAAAAAAGCGTGTGTTGAGTTGAAAGCTTCCTTCTCAATTAAGCAAGTGTTTAAAATATTTCATGAGGCTTTTTAAAAACAGAAAAATAAAACGTATGCGGAAATCAAGAAAAAGTGGGTGTGGCATGTAGCCATTTAAACATTGTTATTACTAAACTGCTGTTTGGAATTTTTCGAATAACTTTCGAAGTTTTTGTAGTACTCTCACGTGGTTGGTATCAAAATGTTCAAAAGAAAATGAGGAACAACATATATTTTTTTCGAAAATTCGAAAAAATAGAAGATTAACACCCCTGTGACCCCTTAACCAAATTTTTAGAGACAGACACAACACCGTGCCTAAGGTCATTCAATTCCGTGTTGGAACCTTTCAATTCAACCATTTCAAGCTCCCCAAATGCAGACGTTATTTGAACTGACCCTCTATTATCAATGTTTTGTCCTTCGACAACATCTGCTCTTACCACAAGCATCTGGGCACTGGTGTCTATGACAGCATTCACCATTTCTTGCTCACCCTTGACCTTGACGTGAACAACCCTTAAAATGCCCATTCCCTTTTCTTCCTTGAAAAAGTTGTTACTGGTATCGTAGCTTCAGCCAACAACACAGCAGGAGATATTTCCCTCACATGTTCCTCGGCTCTCCCGATACTAGTTCGGTAATTTGAAGATGTCTTCTTAGGATCTTCTATACAACTTGTCCACCTAACATTCGACCGAATACTTTCGACCGCAGTTTATGCAAATCTGATTCCAAGCGCAGCTGTTCGATTGCGTGCTGCCTGGCGACTTTTCCCTCTGTTTCCCTCTCAGCGTGCGTTCCTCTGAAATGACGGATAAATAAGCTTTAACGAACTCTTCTTCGTAATCTTTACTATCGATTATGATATTTTTCAAATCTATAACCGTCATTTTATCTGATACCCTCAGACCCAAATCCTCAGCCAACAAAATTAAATCCTGCTTTTCAGCTTTCTCCAAAAATGCCATTTGAAATTTTTTTTCCTATATCCTGAAACTAAACAAATAATCAAATGAAAATAACACTAACAAGGATTGCAAAAATTAAATACCACAAATATCTCTTTGACTAAAACACTGCAAAATAAGCAAGCATCCGCTATACTAACACAACACTCAATGAATTAGGAGGAATTCAAAAATAATGTATTATACATTTCGCAATATACCAAGTGTACTTAAATAACTAAGTGACGAATCTGTACGGAACCTTTCCACTAATCTTCTTAGGCATCTTTTTGGGGAATATAAATTCGCGTTTATTTCCAATCAACTCCAAAAAGATGAACGGGATATTTAAATTAGATAAAGTATTTAAGTCGAGCGTTGCGAGATAGCAAGAGAGATGATGGAAGGCTATTCAGTCAGTAACTTTAAACGCATTTTCAGAAGATTCAAGGAGATTAAATTCGTCAAGACGTCGCGCTGCTAGACGTACCAGAAAGCTGATATAAGCCAGCGGTAAATATAATTTACGCACGATTAAAATAAAGGTCAATTTAAGCGACTTAGTTAAAGTTAATGAAAGTTAAGAATTCGAGTACGTGTATTTCTCGGATCTCCTATTTCGGTAGACCTTGCTTGATCTTGAGCTTAATTATTAATTAATTGCATTATTAGTAATTTAATTTTAAAAAAGGCAAATCCCTTTAAGTGACGAAACATAATATTATTATATGTTATCAGAGATTTTTTTTTGAGAAAATTAAAATAATAAATAAATATTATTATTATTCAAAATGGCTCTTAGTGGTTCTTTGCCTCAAATTAATTTTGGTGTTCAAGGTGAGACCCAGGGGGAGGGTCACCACAACTAATAAAATAAAACCTTAATATATTACTGATTATATCACTTAAAAAATTCTCACTTCGTATATTACTGATTATATCACTTAAAAAATTCTCACTTCATATATTACTGATTATGTCACTTAAAAAATTCTCACTTCATATATTACGGATACACAATAATCACTTGAAATATTACTGATACACAATAATCACTTGAAATATTACTGATACACAATAATCACTTAAAATTTTACCGATACACAATAATGACCTCAAATATTACTGACACACAATAATGACCTCAAATATTACTGACACACAATAATCACCTCAAATATTACTGACACATAATAATCACTGAAAATATTACTGATACACAATAATCACTTAAATATTACTGATATACAATAATCACTTAAAATATTTCTGATACACAATAATCACTTAAAATATTACCGATATGCACAACTTAATCTATTCCTGGCTGGAATAATAGAACACTACAAAATATATTCGGTAGTTTTTCTCCAATTTGAACCGATAATATTTTTTTTGTTCACATAAATCCAAAAAATATCATGCGTACATAAACACAAAATAATTTCATTGACATGGAATAAGTATTACTCTCTCTCTCTCTCTCTTTAGCATTAATTTTCCAATAAACCCAATTGTTATTCACTGACGTGAAATAAGTATTACTCTTTAGCATTAATTTTCCAATAAACCCAATTTTTATTCACTGACGTGAATTTATTATTGTGCATTAAAAAAAATAAAGTATCATAAAAAACATACTATCTCTTTCCACGTTAATTTTCAATTATAAAACTGTTTCAAGTAACTCGTATATTTTACCGATTTATATTGCTTAATGCATCAAAATATAAATACAATTAACAGATTAACGCAGTGCTTCTCAAACTTTCAATACTGGCGCCCCCCTTTTCAATCACAATTTTTATCGCACCCCTCTTATACATTAATAATGTACTGAATGCAATAATAATGCACTTAGACGTTAAAGCTACAATACGTGATCTTAATTATAAAACATACAAATTAATAACATAAGTATTAAATTTTGTATACGTTACTTTTAAGCAAAAAAAAAATTAAGTAATAGGATAATTATTGTGTTATTTTTCATTTCTCTAATTTTTAAATTGAACATATTGCAAAATGCGGTTGCTGCTTAGAAGACAAAATATAGATATCAGCTAAATATAGAAAAAGAACTTAGAGGGTCAATTTCTAATCATAACCATTCCTTATAAAAACTTTGCTTTGCAAGACAAGCCCATGGAAGTCGTTAATACTTATTAAACTTATTCTTAATTTAGTATTAATTAATTAGTTATAAAATACTCTATGCAACACTGATACATTAAAAGTATACCAGCTGAAGTGCCCGCTCTTTGCACGAGTTCATTTATAAGAAAATAAAACATTATTGATATAATAGCTGAATTGTAAGGAGAGTAAAGCCAAGTGCGAGACAATGTTTACAAAAATGTAAAATGATTTTTTTTAAATGATTGCTCAAATTATAATTAGTTTTAAGTGAATTGTAATTTTAAGCCTCACAGAATTAGCATTTATAATTGATGTTAAAGAATGAACAATAATATAAAATTCCGATGAAGAATAATTGTATTATTTTTAATAGTTAAAGCAAAAAGACTTCAACATATTTTAACCCGGAAGCAGGTGCGTACTCGATACGGTCGAGCGGGGTTATTGAATCACCCTAATCCTCTTTTTCTTTATAATTATTTTATTGTACACGATACAAATCGTGATTCCAGCGAATAATTTAATTAAGAGAAAGTAAACTTAATTACTCTCAAGGATTTTTCAATTTTTCTTCGGTAACAAATAAACAGTTTTGTCAGAATTAATGATGTGTTCTGTGTGTCCCGCGCGACCACTTCCGGGTAAAAAGTGTATTCATTATAATATGTATGTTGCTGCTAAAACAATTGTGTAAAACGTTTTTGCGTTATGCTTTATATGTTTGAGATATGTTTATAAGTATCATAAAACTCCTTTGCATGGAAAAAAGCGCAACAGAGAAAAATAATACATTACTTACAACTTCCCTAAATAAGAAGCAAACATAAGAGAGGGGTCATAACTAACTGTACCAATAACTTAGGTCAAACAGATTATCAGCAAAAACAGATTACAGCTATAATGTGCAGTATTTCAAAAATAATCCCAATGATGAATTTTTTGTTCCAAAATTTTTTCGATTCTGGGTCTGGGATTTCTTTTTCTCTGAAAGAGCAGTATGTTAGGATTAAAAAGAAAACGTAATAATAAATCTCTCATCACAGGATTACTGCAAATCAAATAAAAGTTTTTTTATTTGCTTATAGGATCAAAGATAGCTAATTAGGTGTTGAAGACGTTTTTATTTTTGATGACTAATATCACGCTCCTATAAATTCTATCAGAGTAAAAGTGCATTTTTTATTATGTCTGAAAGTATTTTGTTTTAATTCATTCCAGTAAATTAATTATTTTTTAACTCTTTTATTTTCGATGTGCTCGCGGCCCCCCAGGGGGCGCGCCCCAGAGTTTGAGAAACACTGGATTAACGCATTAATTTACGGCAACTTGGAATATATAGCTTAAAAAGTTTTTTTAAAACACTCATAAAATACAATAAGTAATTCGGGTAGTTACTTATCATCAACAATCTTATATAAAATTGAATAAAAAAAAGTTAAATACACATATAAATCGTGAACTGATGTTCGAACTATGTCTGTCTGAGTGTAGCACAAATATCCTGAATGCAGGAATAACTGACTTTAGAACTGATGTTCTAACCCTTACTAACAAAAATAATAAATTATACACTGATGTATAATCATTTTAATTTGAACAGGCGTTCAAAAATCTTACAATCGCATGAATGTGCAATGAAATACACAGAGGGGTAAACGATTTTTAAGTTTTCTGGTTTTTAGAGAACTGACGTTCTAAAACTCTTTCCATTGATATGGAACAAGAAATAATAAAATATATACTGATGTATAATAATGTATTCAAAATTGAACTGGCGTTCAAAAATTTACACCTGCATGGATATGCAGAGCAAAAAAAACCCGTAAACTGACGTATACAAAAATAAAATCAAAATTCTTCTTAATAAAATGGATGCTAAATAGTATAATTTTAAAAATTTCTCTCGTTTTACGTTACAGGGAGTTGCAAGCAAAAACTCTTACCGGGTTCATTTCCTCGCGGGAATCTAAAAACTCGAAATTTCAGATTCTAATATTCCTGTGGGGTTTGCGCCACTAAGGCTCCATTAGCCTACCAGTTGCGCCACTAAGGTTTGACATCTTACCGGCTGCGCCACTTAAGTTTGTGAAGATCCCCTTGGATCTCACTTTGAGAACGAGAATGATTTAGATTCAAAGAAGAACCAGTAGCCATTTTAATGAATAACTTTCTTTATTTGGTTACCTTCCCTAAAAAATCAAAGACTTTTAATAACAAATAATTCAAATTAGCTATATGAGGTTTAAAAGGGACTTTCCTTTAAATTAACTTAAATATTTAATGATCCAATTAATTAACAATTAGAGTATCGATCACGCAGAGATTACCGCGATAAGAGATCCCAGAATTATATTCGATAATATTCCTATTGAACATTTAACTTTAATCTCACTCATAATATAAAGCTTTAATGAAACTTTAATTATAAATCAATATTTACCACACTGCAGCTCCACTCAGCTCAGCTCTTCCTGAGATTTATCCACCTAGAAATATTCAATAATAAATCTCTAGCTTCACTATTATACCTTCCTGCTTCAATCTCTCTCTCCTACTGCTTTTTACTTTACTATTCCGTTTGACTTAAATACTTTATCTAATCTGCATAACAAGGAATCCTGTCCTCTTTTTGGAGCTGATTGGAAATAGGTAGGGGAATTAAATTTCCCTAAAAAAGACGACTCAGAAGGTTAGTGATAAAGTTCCGTATCGGTTTGTCACAAGTTTGGCATCCTACCGGGGAAGTCACTAAAGTTTGATTCTAATCAATGGGCACGGAAACAAATTAAAACCATGAGGTCTAAATTTTAAATATTAAAGTTTATTTTAAAGGAAACACATTTAGAGAAAAACGCTCAGTACACAATTAGCAACACTCGGACATGACTTCTCTCCTTCGTACCCAAAGACAGAATGAATTCTTTTCTCGCCCCCAAAGGGGGAAGGGGCTATTCATCCTCTGTCCAGCTGCGTCTTTTGACCACATGGTGAATCGTCACATTCCACATTCCAAGGGGAGGGGGGGAACTAACCATCTTCTGTAGCAGGTGGCTTCATTTCGAAATCTTACAGAATTAAAACATTTTTATTGAAATTTTTGAATTGTGGTTTTTAAGTATAGCGCTTTTAACCCTATTTTGATGATTCTGTCTTCTAAATTTATTTTAGCTTTTACTATTATATGTAATGGATTCTCTTGGAACAATGCCACGTTTGTCTGGTGTTTTTGTCACAGGAATATTTAGTGGAGCTATAAGGTAAGGATAGAAATAATAAAATGTCTAAATGTAATCTACATGACAATTCCATTTAATTAAATGTATCTATTCCAAAATTTTAAAATAAAATCTTTGATGTATCACATGTGATGTGATGTATGGTGTATTTCTTAAGTGTGATCTTGTTTTTATTTTGACGCAGACTGTATCTTCAAGTGTTGCTGTGCAGATTGTTGTTAGTTTTACATATTTTGAAGTTTAATTTTCAATTTTTGATTTTTCTGGCTTTGGTATATAGATTAATGTTTTTTATTTTATTTTTTTTTATTGATGATATGCAGTATTGGAAACTATTTTATAGTATATTAAGTATTGATCATTTTGAACTACGTTTATAAGCTTAAAATATTATTAGAAGCCTGTTCTTATACTATTTTTATTTTCTCTTCGTTTCAGCCCATTTGTATAGGCAAATGTAGGAAATGGTTGGTTGGCCTTAAGAAACTATGCTTAAACTTACAATCTTAGTTCCTAAGACTAAGATTTAGCTACACTCATGTCCATAAATTAAGGATAATGAAGTTCAGGCAAAGAAAGAGACAGAAGAAAAACAAATTTAACTTATTTGTAAAGTCTATTTATTAAACAAAAGGCAAAGAGCAAAAAAGATGCTATATGTTTGACATAATTAATAAAAATTGCGATTTTTACTCCCTGGAGCAAATTTCAAAAAAAGAACCAATTTACAAAAAACAGTATAACATGATTAGCATGATGGTTAATACGGAGTATGTCTCCCGGACGATGCAATACAGACCTTACATTGCCCAGGCATGCTGAGTATATAATTATCAATCTGATCTTGGGGAAATATTACACCACTCATCAAGCAATGCCCTCCGAAGTTCCGGTAGAAAGGTGGGAGGGGGTTGACGGGCTGCAATTCGTCGGCCAAGCATATCCCACACATGCTAAATTGGATTCAAGTCCGGTGAGTATGCTGCCCAATCCATACGGGTGATATCCTCCGATTGAAGGCATTCATCTACAATGTTTGCACGGTGAGGACGGGTGTTATCATCCATAAACAGAAATTCAGCACCCATGGCACCCCGAAACAAACGTACATGTTGTTCCAGAATGACATCCCGATAGGTATGGCCTGTCATCGTTACACTCTGAACATGAAGGTCAGTTCTGGAAACAAGAATAATTCCTCCCCAAACGAGTCATCCTGCACCACCGTAACGGTGTCGTTCAATGATGTTCTCCTGGTGGTAACGGTACCTGGCGCTCTCCATATTAAAGTCCGGCGAGAATCAGACTGCAAACTAAACCTGAACTCATCGGAAAACATCACACAAGACCACTTCTGTGGTGTCCACAATGCATGCTCTCTACTCCAGGTTAATCGCAGGCGACATTGAGTTGCGGTAAGGGGAACACATCTGACAGGCTTTCGAGCATATAGACCAATATGCCCTAAGCGTCTGTACACGGTCTGCCTTGAAACTGTCGTACCGGTAGCTGAAGAGACAGGTCTTATGCTGTGCTCCGTCTGTTTCTTTTGGCAGTAACTGCCAAATAGCGGTCTTCATTCGGCGTTGCAACTCAGGGGCGACCTGTGCTGTAACATCTACTCGCATTACCATCATCTTGGAATCGTTGCTAAAGCCTAGAGATGACACTCTGGGCGATTCAAAGTTCCTCGGATACTTCCAGCTGGGTACGTCCACATTCCAGTCGTACAATAATTCTACCACGTAAAAAAATTATCCAAATGCTTCCTTTGTGCCATAACTATGCGGTTATTGCACTGAAAGGCTTTTAAAGCGCTTGTGAACAATTTTACTTTTTTGCCACCATTCCTTAAATACCCCTCTCTTGCACTCTCGTCATTTTGACGTACTATCCACGCCATCTGGTGATTTCCTATAATTTGCATTTTCTTCTTCAAGATGTCTGTGATAATTCTACAAGTGAAATTTTTATTTTAGAGTTCAATTTCTGTGTGATTCTGAATTATACTTAATTTATGGACATGAGTGTATTATACTACTATGCGGCCATCCTTTTTTTTAAATATATATTTTTTTATTTAATGTTTTAGTTCTATATTATATTTGTGGTAATATAGAGTATGATGTTAGTGATTATATATATAAGTATGAAGTCATTTTTTTCAGAAATAATTTTTTTCTCTATATAGCAAAGTTTGAAATATTTTTTCAAATGTGTGTTTATCAAGGATAGAGAGAAAGAGTGGTTTCCACTATTTATGAAATATAACTAAATAAATAACATATTTTTTCAAATCTTTCCTTAATACATTCGGTATGCGTAATTATCAAAGTCTTGAATCACCAAGAGGTTGTCTAAAATTAATTTAAGTAATGCATACCTTTAAAAAGTATTATTTTTGGAAAAAAATCAATTATAAATTTTTAACTAATTTGTGCAAATTGAATATAATTAAATTAAATTACAATAAAATAATTAATTATTAGCAGATTAAAATGAACAAAATGAAATTAATTAATTAAATGATTTAAGAATTACACAGGCAATAGTACACATACATTGATTTACCATACCGTACAATAGTACAATCTTCATTACAGCTTCACGTCGATGTTTTATTGAGCTGAAAACAGTTTCTAGCTCTTCCTTCGTAATTACATGATGCCAGGAAACAATTATATCCTGAATTAGTTCCTTTTTACTTCATGGGTACCTCATTCGGACATGAGTTTGCAAAAGGTGTTATATCTAAAATTTTGGAATGTTTATATGAAAAAAAAATCATTCACTTTGTTGGAAATTTGTGGATATTTATAATATGCAATATGATGTTATATATAATATGCAGCACTATAGGTAAAGTAGATTTTGAAAAAAGTGTACCGGAATCACCAAAAAATGCATTTTACATCATTGCAAATAAAGATATTTTCATCTATGATTTGTAAAATAATATTTTTATAATACAACATAAAGCCATACCAAAATTAATTGGATTATTTTGCATCATTTCTCAGTTTTTAAATTGTAAGTTTCAAATTCTAGATTATTTAGATGCATTTTTTTAATTACTCTTTCCCTCCTTCGTCAACACGTGTATCAAAGATTCACACCTTCTTCCATTTAAAATACCGAAGTTTTATGTCTATAAGTTTTAAAATTGTTACTTCACTTTGAACATCATCATTACAGGATATTACAGAATTCCTTGCACAAATTTTTATTGTTATAAAAATACACAAAGAAAATGTATTTTATGAATTTAAAAAGTTGATTTGATGTCTAATTTAAATGGAACTTTCACGAGCTTAATTATAGTTCGGTAGAATGAATTTTTTCTAGTGAACTTCCTAAAAGCTTATGTAGACACAGGTTGGGAAACGCTCCACTAAAAAAATAATTTTTACATCAACCCTTTCATTATAAAACGTTTTCGCACTGCTTTTCACAAACCTATCTCTTTTTTTGTCGGGATTTAAATCAGTGGTTTCTGTGTTTTTCTACGACGTTATGGGAACGACAAGAAACAATTCACGCCCCGGAGAAAATTATCCCCTTGACTTGGGTATGCTTTACTTTTAATAATCGATCGACGGGGGGCAGGAAGGAGAAAAACAGTGTGCGTGAAAGAAAAAAGACTAAACGTACCAATAATACAGTCATACTCCATTCTATACGAGATTTATTTGCATTTTCTATCGTTCTTAAGTTGTAGTAAGCTTGTGACGAATCTATACGGAACTTTATCACTAACCTTCTGAAACGACCTTTTTAGGGAAATTTAATTCCCTACCTATTTCCAATCAACTCCAAAAAGCGGACAGGATTCCTTGTTATGCAGATTAGATTCAGTATTTAAGTCAAACGAAATAGTAAAGTTAGAGCAGTAGGAGATAGATATTGAAACATAGAGTTATAGTGAATTTGAATTGAAATCTTATTGTTGAAGATAATTTAATCTCATGAAGAATTGAGATTCCGAGTGGTAAATATTATTTTGAGTTTAAAGTCTCATTCAAGTTTTAAGAGTCAGATTAAAGTTAAATGTTCAATAAGAACATTATTAAATATAATTCTGGGATCTCTTATCGTGGTAATTTCTGCGTGATCGTTATTTAATAAATTAATTAATTAGATCATTAATTGAGTTAATTTAAAGGATATTATCTTTAAAACCTCATAATATTAGAAGTAATTGTTAATAAGTCTTTGATTCTATTTGAGAAAGATAACCAAATAAAGAAAGTTATTTATAAAAATGGCTACTGGTTCTTCCTTGACTCATAATTATTCTCGTTCTCAAAGTGAGGTTCTAAGGGACCTTCACAAGCTGGAAAAATGAAATTTTTACTTTTTTTCCAGTGAAAAAACATCTTTTTTTTTTGTTTTCTCAATTGTTATGTGGCATGTAATCCTGCAATGAATCAAATTATTATCGCTACAGAGATGCCACTTTATCTGTTCTTTTTTCATGATGTCTCTCTGAGAGCATTTTAGTCGGCATAATAGTTTTGGAATAAACACATTAAACAATTCTACAATTTTTAATTTTTTTTTTCACTTCCAAAATGGTGATATTTCGAAGCTCCTTTCACTATTTTGGCCTTCTTGTTATAGTCTTTTAATAAACTGTTATTTTGTTTGGCTTTTTTTTATTTAACAGTTTCAAAACTGTTGAAAAAAAAAGAAGCATGTTCAGTTACGAGACCTTTTTTGAATATTATAGTTAGGACCTGGACTTTAATAAAATTAATTAAAATTGATTTGATTAAATAAAAAAGTTTTGAATAATGTATTTCGTTAAAACATATGTGGTACAGGAATAACATTTCGGGGAAACTATAATACTAAAACGAGAAGATTATCATCTTAAAAACAATGAAACCGTTCGTTGCGCAAATATCTAGAAAATATAATGCATTTTAATAAAGACAGATTAAAAGGGTCGTAAAACAGTCTCTCTTTATAATCTATTATTCTCTAAACATATGTAAATATCATTTATTTTAATTTGTCATAAAACAGCCATTTTTCTTTTAAGACCTTCACTACATGTGTTGATTAACTGTTAATATTCTTAGTAAATATCACCAACGATTAAAAGTAGCTAAACTATTGTTAAGCATTTATTTTAGAGTTACTTGATTTTTTTAAATTAAAATAAACAGTGAACTTTAAGGAATGTGGTTCGTGGAAACATTTTACCGCTTCATATTCTTATTTTTTGAATTATTATTTCTATCTTGAAACCTCCTTTTTCCCACCCCAACGATTTTTCCCATTGGTATCAAATCTATCTTGACGAAGGTTGTCGGTTCGAATTTTCACACTAAAACTGTTAAAAATGGCAAAGTGCGTTTCGAAAATTATTTCTCCTTCTTCAATGGCTGGACAGCCTTGGGTAGGCCCTGGCCTTCTCCAGAAATTTTTTCCAGACATCTCTACTTTTGACAACTGTTTTCCTGTTTTCGACCTTTAAAATATTTAAATCTTTTTTGACACAGTCAATCCATCTTAACATGGGTCTGTCCCGAGGTCTATTTGCCATGGGCTTTGCCAAAAAGATTTTCTTGCAGCAATGATCTTCATTCATTCTAGCCAGATGACCAGTCCATAAAAGTCTCGGTAATTTGGCAAATTTTACAATATCAGGTTGTTTGTAAATTTTGTAGAGTTCTAAGTTAGATCTTCTCCTCCACGATCCATTCACTTGGATCCTATCAAGAATTCAGCTTAAGATCTTTCTCTCGAAAATTCCCAAAGCTTCTCCATCATGAAAAGTCAATGGCAAAGTCTCTGATGTATAAGTCAGGAAGAAGCAATTTAGTTCTTAATTTGAGAAAGTGCGAGAGAATGGCAAAGTACGGTGAAAGAAAAGTCCAAAGAAATGGCAAAGTCGTTTCAAAAATAGCTTCTATATCACCTTATTGAATGCATTAATCTTTTTTTTTCTCTTTGCATTAGGTTTGCAAGACAGTTATTTCAGTTTACACAAGTAAATTTAGTTATGTTTCTTCCGTTATCTTTCTGTCACGTTATATATATATATATATATATATATATATATATATATATATATATATATATATATATATATTCTAGCTGCATGGCCCGGCCTTGCTCGGGCTTTCTCTACTTTTATAAAAATTTTCCCTTTCCTTTATAAAATCAGCACTTCTAATACTCTTTTTCAAAATGACTTTCCCCCCTTCCTCCGCATAGCCCGGCGTTGCTCTGCCTTTTCCGAGTGTATAACTTAAAATTCGCTGTTTTGAAATTTTTTTGCTTCTTTTCTGTCAGACAGGTTTATCCCCCCGGCGTTGCTTGAACATTTTTAAATGCATAACACATTGTCATGGAAATTCCCCTTCCCCTCTCGCTATGATATCTCTTGAGTAAGTGAACAGTGGGACCTTAATATTCACTCACTCACTTTGCAACTTTCTAGGACCCGAAAACGAAAATGTACCTTTTTAAAAATAGTTGTATGTTCAGAAAAGTAGAAATTTTTATGCTTACAAAATTTCACAACTGTATTAAATGTTGAATTAAAATTGTGAGCATTTTTTTAAATGTTCGATAAACGGAAAAAAAGTTTCATGCAATTATTTTTATAAATAAAGAAGTTATAAAAACTTTTTGAATTTGATAAGTTGTTATTAAATATTTAAAACTTAAGTATATTTTAACTGATGCAACATATTTAAAAAATAAAATACTATAAAGAAGTAAAATTTATTTAAGTAATTCTCAGTTGAATAAAAATGTTACTTTGTCTTCCATTTTTTTTAAAAATATTAAAACTACCTTTTTTTTACTAATTATTATACTACTTATTATTACACTTTCTTGAAAGGTTTAGAATTATGCATTGACAGACTTGTAAAACCTTCGATATACATCCAGTATCAATTTTACTGTAGTTTTGTTATAAAAGTATATAATATTTCCCCTAACTATCCACCGTTCTTCAAGTTTAGTGAAATAGGTGTCCTACACTTGGCCTTTTTCAACTAAGTTTGTTTTGTACTTCGATATTATCTTTTGAACTGTAAATTTGTTTTAATATTTTTTATCCACTATGAATAGTATTTACATTTTAAATTATCGCCTTGCTTAATGGAAACTCTTATTACAACTTTGCATTCAAATGGGATAATCGATCTAACGTTGAATTTAAAAGACATTTATTGAGTGTGAGGACCTCTTTCTTTCTGTTAATATTTAACTTACAAAACAATTTCACTAACGTCATTCATACTATCAAATATCGTTTTTTCTCACGTTGTGTAAATCGAAAAGTACACCGAATCTTCGAATTCTGTGTAAGCGACCTTAAATTACCATAACTGAAAACTATATAGCACGATTTAAAAAAACAGTGAAAAGTTTTTCTGAAAAACGGCGTAAATCAATCTTGGTTCAAAATGCATTATTTTTCAGGTCGAATGATTCGAGACGTATTCGTTTTTGCAAAGATTTTTATAGAATAATTGTCTGTGGTTTTGTCTTTAGAATTTCAGCGAATTTTTACTTTAATTAATATTGCGCACTCCGTAAATATTAAGATTTAAAAATGGGCGAACGTAACATACTCGAACTTTTCTAAAATCATAAGCAAATAAACAATGTTATTTTTTCGATTAAAATAGTATAAATAATTTGTATCTGGAAGTGTAATACGTTAATATTACTTTTTGTTGTATTTTTTTATGTTAAAATTGTTATCAGCCTCACACTTTGCCTGTTTAAACTTTCGCAGTTCCTGGCACCTGGCATAGACAAAACAAAATGCAAAGGTTAGCTTCACACATAAAATATAGCTATTTGCTGTCGCGGGCTTTTTTGCAGATGGCAGAATTTTTTCCTACTTACTTGACAATTATTGTTACATTTTGGAAACTTCACACAATATCTATAAATTATAACCTATGTGCTATTCTGATGTATAAGCTATACTATTGTAAAGTTTCATTAAAATCCATTCAGTTGTTTTTGCGTGAAAGACTCCCAAACATCCTCACAAACTTTCACGTTTATAATATATATTAGGATATATATATATATATATATATATATATATATATATATATATATATATATAAATGTTGAACTGTCTATCATTAAAATTACTCCAATTACTAAGCACAGATTATGGTGGGAAAATCACTTTATTAGGAGTTTTAATACAATCTATCCATATGGCCTTAATGTTTTGTATTTTGCTAAAAATACTTTGCAAATAATGTTACAGAATAATAATAAAGATTTTTTTATAATGCCAATAAATTAAACAATACTTCTAAAAGAAAATCTAGAAGTAATAGAACTAAAAGGTAAAATAGAGATAAAAATTCATTAAATGACAATATTAGAGTTCTTATTGATGATTTTGAAAAAAACTTTAATATCAAGAAGATCAAATACTTCATGTTTGGTCTTAATAAACATGAAATTGCATTGTTATATGAATCCTTAAATAATGATTCCTTAAAGGTTTGTCATGCAGTACACATTATTAAAGACATTCTTAACTATCTAGTTAATAAATTCAATATTAATGTTGAGAAAATTAATGAACCCATTACAGAGTACTGCACTTTATTATTCATGAATAAAACTTTTGACACAATTAACTTTTCTAGTGTATTTAATAGACATTTGTCACTTTTTCCGGTTAGAAAGGTGGTTGTAAAGAAAGCTTTTAAATATAACAAAACGATGGGCAGATTTATCTTTAATTACAACAATAGTTCGCCCTCTATTAATATAGAAGATTGTATATATAAAAACTATAATGATTTTATTGATGGTCATCATAAACATGTAGTTACTGGCAACTTAGACATAATCAATGATAATATTTTAAAAGATATAATGAGTAAAGGCACTAATTTTAGATTAAATGTTTCTAGTAACAACAATACTGTTAAAAAACAAATTATTAAAGATATAGATAATTTTATTACAAAATCTGCAATTAAATTTAGACTACCAATTGAAGCATTTGATGAGTATAAGTACAATATAAGACCTTATGAATTTTAGTTACCATTCTCAATATGAAACTACTTTTAAAGATTTAAAACAAAAAATTTATGAATTACAAAAGAATTTTATCATATGACAATCCCCCATGTCGTGTATTAATTGTGTTGAAATAAAGAAGCCTTTTCATTACTGGAACAAATACTATTTAATGTTCTTACGTTCCACAACACAAGGGGTCACTTAAATAAAACAACAAAACAACACACATCCATTATCGTTACAGAAAATGGCTTAAGGACTAAAAGGAGGGAAACTGGCTTTCCCTGACTCCACGTGTACACATCTTTCCCCAGTAGCGATCCAGGGCAGAAGAGCGAGGGGAACGAGTTCCCGCTTCTCTAAAGAACAGGTGGTGCCCCCTGGCTGCCACTAATCATCAAGGGATGGCAGGGTTTAAATGTAGTTGTTACAATCATAGTTTACATTGATAAAGTACCTGGTAACTATATATGCTGTGTGATTTGTAAGTATTTTTATTATAATATTCTTTATGATCACTTTCTTAATAATGGTTCTTTTAAAAAATTAGATTTGTCACATAATGAAATTAGTAATCGTATTATTGCTATTTATAAAAAATTAGGTTATTGTATTCCTAAAATTAAAAGTATCCATATATTTTTTTAACTCCAAAATTCCATAAAAGTCCGGTTAAATTTAGAACTGTGACAAATGGTTTTAGAACATATATTACTACTGCAGGCAAATTACTTCATAATATTATACAAAACTTTATTAATCAGCAATGTAATAAAGCTATAATTAAAAATAGTAAAGAGATTATAGATTTTTTTTTAATACTAGAAATATTTATTCAGTTCATAGTTATGACTTTGAAGATCCTTTCAATTCCATTGATTTATAAGATATTATTAAAGCAATTTTAGAAAACCACACTATGTATAACCTTAATATTAATTTTAACAAATTTAAAACTCTCATAGATTTTGCCTTAAAAGAAAATTACATCAATTTTAATGGTTCTTTATATAAACAAGAGAAAGTACTCCCACAAGGGGGCCCAGCTAGTAATAGTTTGGCTAATCTTTATTTACATTTTTATGAATATAATTATGTTATTAATAATGACTACTACATTTTTAGATATATTGATGATTTAATTATTTTTGGTAAAAATGATAATTTAAATCCTTTTATTAATTTTTATCCGTCCTACTTAAACTTAGTTAAAATTAATAATAATCCAATCAAAACAAATTACCTAGATGTATCACTGTATATTAAGGATTTGAAACTACATAGTAATATTTATGATAAAAGAGATGCCTTTAATTTTAATATCATCAAAGTGCCTTACTGGAATTCTAATTTATCAATATCTATTTATAGAAATATTATTTTTAACTATATTTATCGCAATAATGTATTAGTTAGCGATAAAGCTAATATTTTTTTAAATCTTAAAAAAAAATTTTAATCACTGTATTGAACATGGATACCCTGCTAACTTTCTTTGTAATTATATCTATAATGGTTTTTTATGATACAATTTGTATTACTGTAATTATTTACTGTTATTATGTTTTGTAATGTTTTTTTAAATTTAGACAATATCTAATTTATTCTACAATTATTAAATAGATGGCGCCACATGCTTATTTTCAAAAAATTTTAATATATATTTTTTGAGTTTCTTTTATATTTTACACTAATTTTATATGATTATTATTTTTATGATTTTTTAAAAGTATATATATATATATATATATATATATATATATATATATATATATATATATATATATATCTTATTATCGTATATCGTATCGCAATCAATTTTATGCGGTTCTGCTTTCCCTATTTGGCGGGAACACGTTACTGCACTCTTGGCCATCGTTTTAACTCCGATTTAGTAGGTTATGTTTATGTTCCTATGTTATTTATTTTAATGATTTTTTAATATTTAAATTCTACATATATAACTCTTTCCTTTCCTCTTGGTACATAGTATGACAAATTACAGGGGAAGGTTGGCGCCGCAAAACTTGTTTAAACCTGCAATCCTGGTTCCTAAGGCCAGGAATTTGTCTTTATACTATGTGCCTCCTTCCTACTTTTAGTTATCTTAGGTATATAACTATATGTTTATTTTTATATTTTTGTTTATATATTTGTGTATATGTATATATATGTATAAATTTATATATGTGTATGTATATGTATATGATTATATATTGAAAAAATTTTTTATATTGGATTATATATATATATATATATATTGTGATTTAGTAGTTGACAATTTTATTGTTATATAGCGAGCACATTTTTTTAAATGTTTACTATAAAAACTAATTCTGTGTAATTTTGTTTTTAATTTACTGTCAATTTTAATATGAAGTGCATATATATATATAACTTTTTTTCTTCTTTTTTCTTTTCAGAAAGGCAAGATAGAGGCTGATGTTCAAAAATAGATGTGTGAAGTTCTAGGTGCTGATTGCTTAACAGAACACACGTGTCAGGGTTTACAGAACTTCGTTCAGAGGTATTCACGCTTAAAGATGACCTATGTTCTGGTCGACCTTTTGAAGTTAATGATGACGAAATGAAAGCCCTAGTTGAATCAATTTGTGATATAACTGTTTTGAGAGATTGCAGAAAAGAGAAATGACAACTGATAAAGACACAACAGCTGAAAATTACGTAAGTTGCTTTATATTTGGGTTCCGCATGCATTAGTTGAAAAAAAATTCACTCAACACCATTGATGAAAAATGAATAGTCTACTTTAATATTAATAAAATAAATCACGGTCCAAGCATGATGCATCTTTACCATTCATCTTTAGCAACATAAACGAAACTATTAGTGCTTTCTTGGGAAGCGATGGGGCATCCACCGTATAGCCTCAACCTTGCTCCATCGGATTATCATTTATTTCGAAGTCTTCAAAACTTTTTAAGTAGTAAACATTCCATAAATAGTGATAACCTCAGATCGCCCTTGGTTGAGTTTTTATGTGGATAAGGAGTAGAAGCTCTATGAATGCGAAATCAAAAGAAACTGTCAAAGATGGAAAAAATTGAGCGAATATTAATTTGGAACTATTCAGCTACTAGAAGGTTTGGGGTGACGCTCCTCGTAATTTTTAAACATTATCAAGTGACGAGAAAGACACCAGAGCTGGCACCTATCTTTCCTAATTTCCGGACCACACCAGCGAGAAGATGTTTGAGTTTCGACATATTTAACATGCATCGCCCCCCTACACGGCGGGTCTTTAGCGGTACTAGGCTCGAGCCCATGACACGCCGACCACGAGTCCGTTACCTTCACCACTAGGCTGCCGTGTGGCAAACTGCGGCTTTTATACATATCTGACTGTTAAGTAACATTATTATCCCTCTGTATTGACTTATCGCGATTTAAATCGACACTCAATTGATACAAAATAAAGTAAAATGACAGTAAAGTTAAAAAAGTAGCTTTTTCATACATGGTATGATTATTGAAATATGACACAGCAGTATCTTAAAAGGAAATAATTTTTTTAAACTTTCTTTATCAATTGAAAGTATAATTTCAGTTGATTAAATTAAATATACTTGGAAATGGGAAAGTAAGCCTTTTTTTGACGTTTAAACTTTGATTGGAGTGCAAAATGAATTTAAATTTAAATTATTTTCGTTACATAAACATATAATTTTATATTTGTATTGTCATGTTCTGTGTTACCTGTGTTTGCAGTGTTACCGTATCTTTACGAAAGAAAAATAATGGAACAATCTTTTAAGAAATTATTCTATCTTATCGTTGAAGAGATTCAAAAAAATGCTTTGAAATCATTGGACTGAGGGATGAAGAATATCTGTACAGTAAAATTAACAAGTATTATGAAAAAAAGTGTCAATTCCTACTTTGGTCAAAAAAGAAAAAAAATTATTTTAGTTACTTTTTAATAAATAGTTACAATTACACTCATGTCCATAAATTAAGGATAATTCAGAATCACACAGAAATTGAACTCTAAAATAAAAAATGTACCTGTAGAATTATCACACGCATCTTGAAGAAGAATATTCAAATTACAGGAAACCACCAGATGGCGCGGATAGTACGTCACAATGACGAGAATAAGAGAGGGGAATGTAAGGAATGGTGGCAAAGAAGTAAAATTGTTCACAAGCGTTCATAACAGCATAGTTATGGCACAAATGAAGCATTTGGATGATTCCTTATGTGGTAGAAGTATTGGACGACTGGAATGTGGACGTACCCAGCTGGAAGTATCCAAGGAACTTGGAATCGCCCAGAGTGTCATCTCAGGCTTTAGCAACGATTCCAAGATGATGGTAATGCG
>BMAU01014146.1:0-26940 GCA_019973935.1 Trichonephila clavipes
TTAGGGCAGTGTTTCTCAAAGTGTGGGCGCGATGACCCTACAAGGGGGCGCGAGCGTATCGAAAATTTAAAGATTTTTAAAAAAAAAAATAAAAAGGAAAAGAGAAGTAAAACAAATGCTTTCTTCCATAATAAAAAATACACAACAACACTGACATAATTTATGTTTATTATCTGGCTTTTTCCGTCATCAAATAGCTATCTTTGATCCCAAAAACCAAATTAAAGAAAAAAACGTTTTGTTTATTTGCTGTATTTCTCAATGAGAGATTTTTTTATTACGTTTTAACATAAAATATTACTCGTTAAAAAAGAAAAACGAAACCCAGACCCTGAGAAAAATTCTGAGAAGATAAACAATTCACCACTGTAATTATTATTGAAATACTGTACATTAGTTGTAGAAAAAGAAAAGGAAGTCATGATTCACTTTTCAGCCAGGCTGCATAGTACGTTTGCTAATCATTTGATTGACCTTCAATCTTATGGTATGGTTATTATCAATATTAGTTCCCTCCCATCTCTTTTATGCGTTTGCTTTTCGCTTAGGAAATTGTAAATAATTGAGTTTTGCGATATTTGGAAAGAATTGATTGGTTTAACATTTCTGTAGGGTAATTGAAAAAAGTGTCTGATTTTGCGTCCTTATTATGGTCTTGTACTTTTGAATCATTTTAGTTCAGTTTTATTGGTTTTTTCTCAAATCATCAAAGAATTGAATAGTCCTTGAAAGAAGGTAAGTATACTTTCTCTAAATTAAAATATTCACTAGAATTCCTATTGGTATCGTGTACAGTAAAAATAATTCTAAACAAATGATTGGGGTGACTGAGTCCCCCGCACTACCATTAATGTTAGTATCGAGTACGCGCCTGCTCCCGGGTTAAAACATTTTTGAAGTCTTCTCGCTTTAAATGTTAAAAAGTAACACAATTATACTTCATCGGAATTTTATATTCTTTTCATAATTTAACATTAATTCTAAATGCTAATTGTGTGAGGTTCAAAATTACAGTTCTTTTAAACAGTTATTTACAATTATAGCATTTATCTAAAAAAATCATTTTTTACATTTTTGTATACAATGTCGTGCACACAGTTTTACTCTCTTTACAGTTCAGCTATTATATAAAGAATAATGTTTTATTTTTTAAAAAATGAACTCGTGCGAAGAGTCGGTGTTTCAGCCAGTATACGTTTGATGTATCAGTACTGAAGAAGGTATTTTTATAAATAATTTATTATTACTGAATTAGCCGAGTGGTATAGGTATCGGATCGTGGCTTGCCTTGTCACGAGTTCCAGCCCAGTACCACTAAAGACCCTCCGTGTAGGGCAGCGATGCACGTTAAATCTGTTGAGAGTTGAAACGTTTTCCCGTTGGTGTGGTGTGGTAGTTAGAAGAGAGGGGTGCCAGCTCAGGTGTCATCCACGTCACTTGACCATGGTTCAAAATTACGTGGTCCGTCGTCAAAAGCCCTCGCGCAGCTGAACAGTGCGACGTTAATATTCAATCAATCAATCTTATTACTAAATTAAGAACAAGTTTAATAATTATTAGGGACTTCCACGGGCTTGTCTTGTAGAGGAAAGTTTTTCAAAGGAAGGTTTATAATATCAGAAATTGACACTTAAAGATTTATTTTTCTATATTTAGCTGAGATCTATATTTTGTCTTCAAGGCATCCACTGCAGAAAATCCGGTTTTGCAAAAGGTAGGATGTTGAAAATGGTAATAGTATACGAAGTGCTCTTGTTTTTCAGTACAGATAATTCCTCATCCACCTCTACCCCAAATTCAAAGAGCGATTTATTACAAAATTGCCGTTTAATTTTTCACTGGATGTGAAATCTATGAAGATTTCTTCTTCGGAAGTTGAGAGCCCTTCTGGAGTATCTTGAAATAGATCCCCTAATCCACTCGTAACTTTGCTACCAAGCTGTCCTCATCCAGAAAATACTTTTTTAAAATTCTTTGCCAACATAGCTAAATGATTTACATGTGTTTTAAAACAACTTTCACATGTTGTTCTACAGATTTGTAATTTTTCACACATATTGAGCTAGGGCTTTTTACATCATTTACTTCAGTAGTGGTAAATCCAAAATTTAAGTATTTTTTTAGAAGAT
Source organism: Trichonephila clavipes (assembly GCA_019973935.1). NCBI lineage: Eukaryota > Metazoa > Arthropoda > Arachnida > Araneae > Nephilidae > Trichonephila > Trichonephila clavipes. The sequence goes on from BMAU01014146.1 coordinate 2,130, forward strand.
CGCCTTGATTTAATTTTCGGAACCATGCTCGTTCGTCTGTGTACTTGTTGATTCTTTATTATGGTCGAATGTTTGCTTACGACTTAAAAATGTATGTATGATATTGTTTTTAATCTGCTGCCGTAAATACTTAATTACCGTGAATTACAATTAACATTGGAAATTTAAAAAATGTACATTCAGGCTACATTTGGTAGCTATAGGAGTATCGAGTCGACAAAACTGACTGGAATTGTACGAGGAAAAGCATTTTTTTACATATTTTGCGCAGACGTCCGATAGGTTGCCCAGACTCACACAAACGTTCCCTATAATGCCAGATGTGATGGATATGATGAGAGCGACATTGACTGAACTATTTTTCTAATGACATTTGTACTTTGAGAAACGCATGCTGAGAAGGGGAGAAATAATTCATTAATTAAATATATCATTTTGCGATCTGTTCAATTTAAAAAATTAGAAAGAAAAATTAACATAATAATAAGTAAGTAATATATATTTAAGTAATTTTCTTAAAATATATATTACTTAAAAGTTATATACACAAAATTTAATATACTTATCGTATTAATTTGTACGGTTTTTATAATTAAGATCGTATTGTAACTTTAGCGTCTCTCTCTCAAAGTGCATTTTTATTGCAGTAAATACATTATTGTTGTACAGGGGGCGAGACAAAAATTATGATTGAAAATTGGGTCGCCAGTATTGAAAGTTTGAGAAACACTGCTTTTTAATGTATGAGTGGTGCACAGAGTATTTTATGACAAATTAATTAATACGAAATTAAGAACAAGTTTAATAATTATTATCTACTTCCATGGGCTTGTCTTACAGAGCAAAGTTTTTGAAAGGAGTTTTAAGATAAGAAATTGATCCTCTGAGTTCATTTTCTATATTTAGCTGATATCTATATTTTTGTCTTCTAAGCAACCACCGCATTTTGTAATATGTTCCAATTTAAAAATCAGAGAAAGGAAAAATAACTTAGTAATTATCCTATTACTAAACTTTTTTTGCTTAAAAGTTACATATACAAAATTTAATACTTATGTCATGAATTTGTACGGTTTTATTATAAATATTGTTGCTTTATCGTAAAAGTGCATTATTATTGTATTCAGTAAATTATTATGTATAAGGGGGCGCGATAAAAATTGTGATTGAAAAGGGGGCGCCAGTATTGAAAGTTTGAGAAGCACTGCTTTAGGGGTTAGTTTAATGGCAAAATAACTATCCAGGTGGCGCCATGGCTTTTTCTTTCTTGTGTTTATGTTCTAATCTTCAACGTTATTTCGCGTAGAAGGTTGTTATTTTGAATTCAAGGTTTTTATTTTACATGTAAATTTTTATCCTAATTTTTTGTATAGAAATTTTTTATTATTATTCCTCTCCTTGAGAGATTCATTATTGTTCTCTTTTCATATTTTTTTTTTACTATATTATCAGGTTTTTCACAAACGTGTTAGAAATAGACTTAACTTTTCAACAGGGCTCTAATTGTTTTTCTTATTATGTAGAAAATTTCTACTGAATGGGAAGGCGGGACGATACAGCATTGCTTAAACTTAAATCTCTGGCCTAATTCAGCAACAGCTTTAGAATTCATAACAGATCCCCAGTTTAGCCCAAAGACTTTGTTTGTATCTACATCTGTTGTATCTCTTGAACTAAAATTGCTTTCTTCTTGGCCATTGTAGGTTTTCGAAACTTTTCATTTTTTATTTTATTATAATATATATATATATATATATATATATATATATATATATATATATATATATATATATATATATATATATGCGTGCGCGCTTTCATGCTTGTTTATTCAGTAAGAGAATGGACGAAATGATTGCAAATCAACTTTTGGCAAAAATAATACCCTATATATTTGATGCTACGGATTCTATCCGTTAGCGCTAGGTCTCAATGGAATATATGATGACATGTTAACAGAGACCATACTTCATTTTCACAATATAGAACTTGAGCTCTAAGCAGAGGACATCTTTCAAACTCGAGAAAGAGATATGGAACAAGTGTGAGTGAGGAGACATTTTCTTGCTACTATATAAATTTTATTTAACATAATCTTAATTAAATATTTTTTATGTAGTTTCTCAGAAATGAACGTCTCTTTCCTTTTACTTTAGTGATTTTCCTTTTACCTGTGTGTGTGTGTGTGTGTGTGTGTGAGTGTGTAAAGAGTGATTCATTTTCAAACTAATACTATTTAAAGCACCTGTAGGTATATCTTACAGCCTCAATTTCTCCTAAGAGTATGAAGACTAACAATGGCAGAGAAGTAAGATTTCGTGAGAAAAAATAGTTCAAAAAATAATCGATATGGGTATTCAGGTTCTTTCAAAATTTACCAAACTTAATTGGCATCAGACACAGGAATTGAGGCAAAGCCAAAGCTTTTATATGTGACAACAGCTCCAGTTTTTTGGGCTACAAAACATGTAGAAAGTTCTAAAGAATAGTATTCTAAGCTGAAGTGAACCACCTCAAGTGAATATGCAAATCATATTAACAGATCCCGCATTATTGGTGAAGCTGTAATATATTAGCTATCCACAGCTCTCCATGGGATTAAAACTGGACAGAAGCTACATAAGACAGTGATTCTCATACTGTGGGTTGCATCCCCTTATGGATGCATGATAACTACGCAAACATATTGAAAAGTCGAAAAAAATTATTATTTTTTTTAAAAAAAAATATTAATTTACAGAAAGTAAACTAACAAAAAATACATTACATTTATACATTATATTTACATTTATCAGTACTACACACAATGTGTTTCATAATTAAATTTAGAATACTAACAACGGGAGGGCACGACTAAGAAAATTCGTTTGGGATCGAGACTTGGTTTAGTAGTAGTACTCCCTTAGGGTATTCAAACCACAATGTAATTCCCCGAATGCTAAGCCGATTCGGAGAAATTCGCCTTCGAAATTCAAGCTTAGCTTTCATACAATTATTTTTTTTTCTGCAACCAGTTCGTAGCTTAATTGGTAAATCGTCTGCTTACTATGCGCGAGTTCAGGGTTTGATTCCACTCGGTCCATTTTTTTCTTCAATTCATTTATTTATTTTTTTAAATTAAATAAATTTATTTACGAAAGGTTTATTAAATATTAAGTAATAATTTATGCAATTATTTTGTATTTTATAAAGTAAATTAAAAATATATAACTTAAAATATTTATTATTAAAATTATTTAAAATTATTATTAATTAAAAGATTTTAAATTCAATATTAAATAAAAAAATTTAATTAATTATTAAATAAAAATATTTAAAAAATATTAATGAAAATCATTAATAATTAAAATTAGTAGATTAATTATTATTTATTATAATTAATTCCTATTTATTATAATAAATTAATTTCTAATTATTACAATTAATAACTATTAATAATCATTAGTAATTATACGAAATAATATTGATTATTATTACAAGTATTGTTTATTATTAAAATTATGATTTATTATTGAAATTGTTATTAATTTATTATAAAAATTATTTTAAAACATTATTAAAATTATTTAAATAAATTTTTGGAAATTAAATAAATTTATTTGAAAATGACTTGCTTAATATTTTATAAAATATTTAAATTAATAATATATTAAAAGACATTTTTTTTATTATATTAATCATAAAATAATTAAGTTAAGAAAAATAATATATTTTATAAATTATTTTGCATTATATAAAATATTTTATTAATCGTGCATTGTATTTCACATTATAAACTTATTGGTAACTAATTTTTATGTAAAAATAATTTAATGTTTATTATATATTTTATTATAAATATTACTTATTAATATGAAATATACTTATAAAATTAAATATAATTAATTATATAATTACAGTAATTTTTTATATTATAAAATGCAAAATAACTACATAAAATGTCATCTATAATTTAATAAATCTTTCATAAATAAAATTACTTATTTTTAAAAAAATAGTTAAATGAATTGAAGCAAAAACTTGACAAAGTGGAATCGAACCCTGACCTCGCGCATAGTAAGCAGAAGAATTACCATTCAAGCTACGAAAACGTTGCGGAAAATTAAAATTTTATTGTATTAAAGCTAAGCATGAATTTCGAATGCTAATTTCTCCGAATTGTCTGGCCTTTCGACGGAATTAACATTGTGGGGTGAACACCCTAAATGAGTACTACTATTACACCAAGTCGCGATCCCAAATGGATTTCCTTAGCCGTGACCTCTCCTAGTAAGTTAAGGACGTTTAATAATTACCAATGATCCCATGGGTTTGTCACAAACAAAATTATATACAAAATTCAATCGCTATATTGATAATTTGTACGGTTTATAAATAATCCCTTAACTGCCAATTAAAAGTCACGTGACCCTCTCTCCAATGTCTCCGTTCTCCCCTTAGGTGCGCGTATACAGTGTCAGATTACTCATTGAGCGGAGTAGGCAATTACCTAAAGGCCCCGTGCTTTTAAGGGGTCTATATAAAATGCTATAGGAGTAGCGTAGTGTAATAAAATTACAACGCTTCAGCGCTCCAAAAATTCGAATGTTTCGAGGTCTCCATGCCGTTTAATATGACAATGCACAAATGTGATGTATTAGAGGGGTAAGAGAAAAGGAATAAATAAGGAAAAATCTTCTCTCTCTTTTATAAGTAAAAACTTCGCAAATACTCTGTCAAGGTCCTTTTATTGCATTATAAAACCTTCGGAATAATGTTATGAATATTAATGCAAAGAAAAGATCGGACTTCGGAAAGATGTATATATATACTTCAGGAGCAATTATCTTTTTGGTTGAGCAAGACGTGTTTATACGCTAGTAGCACTTTAGAGGTTAAAGTCGTATTGTAACTTTAGCTTCAAAATACAGTATTATTGAATTCAATGATTTGTTCTTTGTATGGAAGAGGGCGCAATGAAAATTATGATGGAACATAGGGACGCCAATATTAAAAGTTTGAGAACCACTTACGTAAGGGATTTTATCGCATAATACAGTGCTTTTCAAGCGCTTATAATTAGCCGTCTAATTTTTAATTATAATTTTCATCACGTCCCTCCCCTAAAATCATAATGTGTTGAATGCAAAAATGATGTATTTTAACTATAAAGCTACTGTAAGATCTTATTTATAAACCATATAAATTATTAAGCTGCGCATTGAATTGTGTTACTTTTAAGTAGTCGATATTTTAGTTAAATTACAGTAAATTAATACTTTCTTGAATAATCTTTTGTTTTTAATTTGCTCACAACCCCTACATAGGTGTTCCAAGGTCCCTTCCTCGTGAAACACGGCCCACAGTTTTAGAATCGCTAGCCTATTTCTTAGAAAAATGAATAAGAAACTCGAAGAAAAAAACAGAGCTATTGGCACTTTATCTAGGTAATTGACTCTTAGGTTACTAGAATGACACTCTATCCTATATTTTATAACTATATAATAAAAATCAAAAGATTTGCATAGAATCTTAAAAAAAAAGTTTACACGAATGTTTAAAGTTTGAAAAATATGCAGGAATATGAATGTTTACTGTCTGTTGAATTTATTAATGAACATTTCCCACATGTTTTTTTTACAAAGGGTTTTGATATATTGAAACATATATTTAGAATTAGAATATAGGTTTTATATTAAACTTGTATACATGCGGAGACAGGCTTTCTAAAATACCATGCAATTAGCTCCTTTTATGTTATTCTTTTGGTGCTACGATTTACCTTTTTCTGAAGTGAATTCTTTTCTGTGTCGTGTTCGAATTGTGAAAAAAAATAACTGCAGTCAGGTTTTCATCCCATTGATTTATTTCACTCCTCTTACGGGACTTATTATAAACCAAAAATGATACTAAGATGCAACCAGATCCCAAACTCCATCGTCCAGCACCCTTCCTTACTCCGACTACGTTTTTTCTCGCCTCCCGTTTTCTAGCTTCCCTGGTCCGGCCCTTTCTCGTCTCGTTTCTCGTATTCAACTCATCCTCTCTGTATAGCTATCCCACTGCCAGATCTCCCATGGAAGTTCGACCTGTTACCAGGTGTGGGTAGAAGATCCTTACTATATGTGCACGTCACTTTTTGTATGAGAGGATATTAGCATTTTAAAATCACTTCATAAGTTCCTACTTTTCTCTTAAAAAATTAAATGATCAATCAGCTTTTAAAGATTTTTTTAGCACAAAAATCTCTTTTAAATCACTCATAGACATAGGAGGCAATCAAAAAAATATAAAAATCATTAAATTAAAAAACATTGTGTAAATCGCACCATGTCCCTTTACATTAAGGAAAAACACTAATCAAAAAATTATACGACAATTTATATTTATTAAAATTAGGTATTTTAGGCAAAATTTGAGAAACATATACTAAATTTCAAAACATTTTACGTGTAGTTCAAAGTCATAAAGTGAAATTATTTTTATGCACAACCTACTTTGCACATTTATCAGGACAAAGTGAACTAAAATCTAAAATATATTCAAATTTGCCAAAAAGTTATGACTCATTGTACATTTTCATATGGCAAATTTTATAAAATGCATGGTGTTCGTAACAATAAATTGTAAAAAAAAAAAAAAAAAAAAAAAAAAAAAAAAAACTATTGATGTGTTACAGCTAAATCCTCAGTTCATTGTTTTTAATATACTTTAAATAGCATGTACTTAATATATGAAAGAAATTCATTCATCGGTGTTTCATATATCAGGTATTCAGTAGCATAACTTTGATAAAAAAAGATACGATCTTCATAAAATTTTTATTTTTATTTTACTTAAGTAATGCTTATAAAATCAGATGTTTAAAATTTACCACTTTTATACCATAGACCTCCCTCTCTCTTTAGCTTTTTTTTTCTTTCTGGAAGCTCGATTTTTTTCTTCAAAAAAATAGGCGAGAATGTTTTTTTTTTAATTTCAGTGAAGCATTGATTTAGAAACATAGGCAGATACTTTAAATTTATCTACCTTCACAATATCAGCATATAACAAACATTAATAGAGATTTAAATACATTTATTTCCAAAAAGCTAGTTAATTTTAAAAAATCAAATATAATATTATAAAAGATTTCATTCAACTACAAAACTATTTATAATGTAAAATATAGAGATTTATGTATACGTGTTCCATTGTTGTCTATACAAAAAGTGCCACAAATTATTAAGTTATTTAACTGTAAATAATATCACTGAGTTCTGCATGGAACTCATTTCCATCACAATAATAATTTTTTTGAATATGTGCTATCTAATACAGAAGTTAATAATCAAAACTAATTACTTTTAAAAAATAACTAGGATCTTAAAAAATCATTTATAAAATAACGAAAACTACTTTTCGTGCATAGCTATGAATTAAAAAGTTTCTTTATTTCAATGCATATTGAAGATATAATTATTGCTATTTTATGAATAATTGTTAATTACATGTTTGTAAACATAGATGATAGGTTTACCACAAGTTGAACCTGCTAAACTAAGTTAATATCAATAGTTATTTTGGTTTAGAATTACATTTCCGTGAAAAACGGTGTATTGATATTATTTTCCAATGTAAACAAAAAAAATATACCATCAATAATACCAATTTTCTCTGTGTTTAAAAACATATAGAACATATAATTGTTATTTTACAAATCTAAATTAATTATATGATCTAAAAATAAAAGTTTCAAAACATGTTTCACACGTATTTTAATTTATATCTTATAGAATATTATATTAATTATAAAGGTAATATTTATAAATAAATATGAAGATTTACCAAAAGTTGAATCTATTAACCTCAGTTAATAACAATACTTATTTCAATTTCAATTTTGTTGTTATGAAAAAAATCATATTTATATCCTTTTATTTACGTAACTATTTAATACAGGTACTTGGAAAACTCTACAGATATATTTGTATTTGTCTATAAAATATTAGTAGGGGTTAAATAAAACTAAACGAAAAAGTAATTTTAACTGCTGATTGAATATGTAGGTAACTGTGTATAAATATATATCATAGTAAGATAGCAAAAGTTAAAATTGTGTGTGTTTGTTGTGTCTCTCTCTACTCACTATCTCTACAACTCACATTTATATTTGTAGCATTTTCAATACAAATACATCTAATCCTGTCATTTCTACATAAATTTTAAATGTAGAAAGTTCATTCATCAGTTAAATCTGTATATTTTAAAATATATTAACAATCAGAAATATATTTTTGGGTACTATTAATCAAAATAATTAATTTACATTTACGTGTTAATATTAATGGCATACAATGTTTTTATATAATATTAAGGTAATGGCATATTTGTTTTTATTCATACGAGTTGTTTTTGCATGTAAGCGCTTTATTTATGTACTAGTCTATGTTTTAACAGTAAAGTCAATTCGCAACATAAAATATATCCTTTACGACCCTGATGCATTTTTAAAAAGAAATGGTACTTTAATGGTATTTAAATGTCTTCTATCGACAGACACAACAGAAATGTCTAGACTACGGAATAAACTGCAAGTAAATATTTGAAAGCTCATACAGTCCCATGTAAAATGTTACGGATGAGTAGCTTTTTTTATGGAACACCATAAAACATTTATACTTAAAAAGCACAGGAAAGCTATTGCATTGTCATATATTATTTGCTTATAGTATAAATACTTAAAAATTATATTAGCAGTATTGAAACATACAGTAGTTGTCTTTATTTTTAAATTAATTTTTTTTTAAAAAAACCTACTAACACAGCCAAATAAAACATTTGTAAGATGTTAAATTTAAAAATCTATAATGTATTTTTTATTCATTGGTGAAAAAAAAATTAAAAGGCCTGACAAATTTGTGTGAGACTACTTATAACTTCATGACATTTCAATATTTTTAAGGTGCTTGTTAAACATAAATACATTATTCTTTACAAATATCGAGGAAACACACTGTCTAAGACGATGCTTTCAGGAATATTTCCAAGTGAATAAGTTCCTTGCTACATACAATAAATATTGTGTAACACACACACATTACATATAATGTTTGTTAAACAATATATTTTGGTTTGTTTGATTAATGTTCGTCACTCTTTGGTAGAGAATTTACAATATATATATATATATATATATATATATATATTTAAATATATAAAAACAATCACAATTATCAATTGAAAAATTGAAATATATGAATCCTATAATATCAAAACACTTCAGAATATCAATGGCGAATATAAAAGATAACATCCCATCGTTTTCAAACAAAATTAAAAAATTATAAAATAAAATAAAAATTTATAAAATATCCAAGTGCAATCTCGGACTTAGGACCGATAAGTGGGGTTAAACTAGTTTGATGGCGCCAACCTTCCCCTATTGCAACTTGGTAAGTTAATTGGAAAATATCCAAAGTTCAAAAAAATTAAAAAATTAAAAATTAAAAGTTAAAATTAAACCATTATACTTTAAATTAAAAAGTTAAAATTAAATCATTATACTTGAAAAATAAAACTATTCGCCATCGCATTCTGAAAGATATTACAATATTAAAATTTAAAAACAATTTTAAAATTTAAAAACAATTTAGTGCATAATATAAGTGAACCATCAAACGCCCAAGATGATTCACCCATCTTTAAAATAGTTGTATAGGTAGAAAAAATAAATATTTGAGATCCGAAAGTTAAAATCAAAAAATATTTGAGATCCAAAAGTTCACATTAAAAAATATCTAAAATCAAAAAGTTCAAACAAAAAATCTGAAAGTTCAAGCCAAAATTCGAAAGTTCAAGCTAAAAAATCTGATAGTTCAATCTAAAAATCCGAAAGTTCAAACTAAAAATCCGAAAGTTCAAACTAAAAATTTCTAAAAACCGAATGTTCACATTAAAAACACAATATGTTCACAAATGAATAGAGTAAATCATTAAAAACTCACCAAAGAGTACCCCATCAAGAATACTATACATTTCTTATAGCATTTCATATTTTGCTATAACATCTAACTAATGCCATGTCAATCCAAACGATTCTTGATCCAACACTAGAGTTTGACCATTTGGCATTAGATGCAAACCAGACCACATGTAAAAACTTGCTTGATTGATTGGTCATAAATGTGTGATTGGACATATATATATATATATATATATATATATATATATAAATGTTTAATTGGCAATAAATAATTTTAAAGTGTATATAGTCGTGTAAATATTGTTCTAAGTGTGTGTGTATTAAAATGTATCCTGTGTGTGGAATGCACAAATTCTTCACAGCTGGACCACTTACAAGCTGACTTTGTGGACCAAATGTTGTGTGGTGGATTTGTGCACTTACGAGTTTAAAAATATTTTTAAGAAATATTTCTGATCTATATATTTTCTCAGGAAGTTGATGGGATAATCTTTTTGTATGCAACATAATATAAATTTCTGGATATTTTTGAATTTATCAATATTGTGCGTAGTTAAATTATTATTTCTCATCAGAAAATTTAAAATTATATTTCTAAATACTGATATATGTAGACAACTATTGAAGTTTGGTATATTTATGACACTGAATAAAGATACCACAATCCCCTCCCCTATATATATATATATATATATATATATATATATATATATATATATATATATATAGGGGAGGGGAGGTTAAAGCACGTCAACTCAGGTGGGAAATGAAGAAGACTTTGTCACAATTGGTATTTTTACGCATTTAATAAGCTAAGCCCGTAGGCTAAAAATCTTCAGAATATAAATTTTGAGATTTTAATATTTCTAAAATATCCAATTCATGAACTTTCCAGTGATGTAAAATATTTGCTATTTTATGAATTAGAAGCTTATTAAAATGACTTTTAAAAATAATTAGCTGTTGCGCCACACCCACTTTGACAGAGATTAAGAGTATATATTATTTTCATAAATCACAAAGAAGAATTTACAAAGCCTCCGCATTTTTTCATTTAATCACACAATTATCAGTAGATTAATTGCATAATAACTGCAAGTTTAAATGTTAGTTTGTTTACGTACTTTTGGAGCAAAGATTGTAAATTTTTGAAATCATTTTGCTTTTAATCATTTTAAATTTAGGACCTGGTCGAAAAATGTTTTTATTGTGTATTAAAAAATGTTTGGGTATGGTTAAATTGTTATGGTTTTAATTGCTTAAAAACTTTTGTTTGGGAGGATTCTGTTAAAAATATTTTTTTTTTTTTTTTTGCAAAAACGATTATAATAAAATTATTTCAATAGCTTTAAAGTTAGATATGGCAGAAATGAGGGTGCACTTACCGCAACCAATATAGATACAGAATAGGAAATGCTTGTTAAAATACTGCATATGTATATCCTGCCTTTTCATATAAACAAAGGCAAACGAAATTTCATGACATCCAGTAAATCAATGGAAATTGAAGGGGAACACAAAATCTATACCTTCATTATCTTGCATAATAAATTATAGGCCACACATTTTTTATATGGTAAGATTTTGTATAAAAATTGCAGTTTTCAAAAATTTATATTTTTAAAATTGTGTAAATTTATTGTATACAACTACTCTATATTTCTCAAATGCAATTGTGTTTACTGAAGTGACATTTTAAAAATATTTTTAAACATTTAGCTAGAAAGCAAATATCATAACAAAAAATGACAATTTTCAAAAAAATCATAGTGGTTTTACATAAAAGTATGTTTTGAAAAAAACTAAACATGTTTGAAAATTCTCTCTTCAGTATAAATATAAATAATTATTTATTGTACAAACAAGTTCTTGCCCTTTAGTTTTTAAAGAGTTTCTCCATAAATGATCTTAGATAGCTGATACGCTATGATTTTTGTCGTTGCTCTCTTGTAAAGCTTGTTATATACATAAAAATTCATAAATTCCATGTGTAAAAACATAAAAACAGTATTATTTTATCGGTTTTAGATATAATTTGACTAGTTTAGAGAATTTGTCGAGATCTGATACTTTTAGAAATACTGTTTGCATGTGAATATACACAATCCTTATGGATTTCGTATAACCACGTATTTCCAAGTGCACACTAAAACAATATTGATACATTTTCGCATTATATCTATGATGATTTATGGTCAACTTTGATATTTATAGTGCATGGAAGCTAAAAATTCGTTAAAAATTGATACAGAATTTGAGAAAAGTGATGTATATATATAAGTTCTATAAAATATCCCGTATGGCAAACTGAAAAAATCTATGTATGTACTTTCTGCGCAATTTAAGACTTTTCTTTTTCCTCTTTTATATAAAATACATTGAAAATATAGCAATGTTTATTAAAATAAGAGAAATACATGTTGTAAGTCATTATGTTTGTGATGAAGGGACTTATTACATTAAAAATGCAATTTTCTCAAAATGATTATTTTAAAAATACGTGTATTATTGTTCATAATCTACTGCATGAATGCCTGCATTTTTCCTCGTATTATTGTTAAATAACTATATATATTAAAGTCAGCGTTTTGATAAATTCCCAAAATATTTCTCAGAGAGCAGTTATCGTAAACAAGCACATTTTTAAAAACTTCATAGTGATACTTTTACATTGCATGTTTTTTGAAAAAAAAACTAAACAATATATTTGAAACCTCTCACTTTAATATAAATATAAATGTCTGATTATATACAGACACACTTTGAAGTCATTATATTGACCAGTTTCTGAGAAAAAGGTACATTAAAAAGCTCAGTTTAACATTAGCGGTATAGGAGGTACTGACTACTCTTAAAAAACGACGGAAAATCAAAATACTAAAATAAAATAAATAAAAAGGAGGGTGGTAGCAACATTTGGTAGAGAACTGACACCAAAAACATGCACTCTCCTTCCACATCTTTTTGAGCACAGTTGTAAATTTTTGTTGAATCACGGTTAGAGTTAATCAATGTGTGGTTCCCGTTAGGATTCACTTCTTCGAAGACTGGCGTGGTTGGATACTACTACCAGCCATTTTAACCGTAGCAGCTGTCGACAGCCTTATAAGCAGGAAGATATGTGAAAAGGAACCTAAAAGGAGCAAAAGAAAACAAACGAAACAGACAAACTATAAACACATAAACATGAAAAAAAGACAGGTTACTGATGTTAAATGCAGTGAGTTACATCATCAAGAGATGACACTAAAGAGTTCGTATAGTCAGTTTCTCTTTTAAGTCGCTTGTTATATTGTAGCATGTTTTTCTTGGCCTATTCTAGTACTTTATAAATAATTTTTTCAAATGTTTGTTGAAAAAAATATTCCAGTTCCTTACAATGGTTCTTAATAATCTTAAGTTCAACTTCTTGTTCTTTTGGATTCAAATAAGCTATGAAAAATCATGCATATTAGGTTTGTGGTTCATCATTTCTAAATTTTGGAATTGGTACCTGTTTCTGCTATCGTTTGAAGTTTTTTTTCTCCAGATTCTTAACATCAGGTTTAAGTTTTGCTGTTTTGTCATCTTTAATGGGTAGTTTTTCAAAAAAGGACTATAAAGGGTTTTGTCATTGCAGCCTGGGACTTGTTTTTACAGCAATCTGCATCTCAGGCTCTTCCACTTAGTTGTCGGAAAATTCCTTGTCGAGCTTTTTTTGCTTAATACTTTCTGAGAGATTTAACTTTGTCAAATTTTTAATTTCTTCCTTTAGCTGTCTTTAATTTAAAGCTTTTCGAACTTTTTGCTTCTTCACAATTTCCATTATTTACAATTTGGGAATGATTAACTACAGATGTGGTTTCATCACAAACATTAGGAATATTTCAAGCAGGCCATCATCATTTCAGCCACATAGACATATGCCAATTTTATCAAATGTAAACTGAGTTTGTTTAAAAAATCAAGGCCATTAATCACATCAGAAGAATGAGCGAATGAGTAAATGAATATTAATGTCGCACTGTGTTCAGCTACACGGGCTTTTGGCGTCGGACCACGTAATTTTGAACCAGGGGTCAAGTGACGTGGACGACATCTGAGCTGGCACCCTCTCTCCGAACTATCAAACCACACCAACCGGAGGACGTTTCAGCTCGACAGATTTAACATGCATTGCTGCCCTACATGGCGGGTCATTAGTGATACTGGACTCGAAATCATGACATGCCTGCCATGATCCTATATCTTGACAACTGGGCTACCGCAGCCTCACACATCAGGTGAAATACATCTTCATTAAGAACATGTACTCTTACGGGTAGAGTATAATTATGAATAGAAATGTTATCCTCTGAAAGAAACCAAGCTTTGAACTTTTATCTTTGTCAATAGTGGTAAAAGTTGTTAGGGAAGGGTACAAAGGATGGGAACCAATTATTAGATATTGAAAATTCACTTATTTATAGTTGTGACTTGCGAATCAGTATCAAAAAATTTTTCTTAGTGCATTTAATTAAAACTTCAACGGGTACACTGTTTGTAGAAAATTCTCAGATGATCGTAAATTGAGGTGAACAGTCCATCATAAGTGCCATCATCTGTCGTTAGTTGTTGAACTGTTTGATTCTGTAAAAAACAATCTGCACGTACGGGCAAAACATTTATGGTTTTGGCTTATTGGTGCAATGGGTACTCTTGTGTCCTTTTAAACCACAAAAAACTGGAGTTGTCCTGAGTAACTTTACCGTGGATCAGAAGTACGAGGTTTGACGCTAAAATCCCTTGTGCAGCTGATAAAGTTTCGCCGTAAATATTCACTCTCACTCATTAAACTACAAGAATAACAAACTAACTGACGGTATGGAGAATGAATTATTTCAAATTTCGAATAACGAGGGAACATCAAATATTTTCAATGTTTTGCCAAAATTTTTTCAATTATTAAACATTTTCTCAAAAATTTAGTTTTTCTTTAAATTTAGGGATTGATTTACAACCCGCATACAAAATAATTACATTATTTGATGAATCAGACGTCCCATTGATAGCATACTCAATGAGTGATGATGTATCCATAAGACCTCTGTAGTCTAAACCTCGCATAGCTAAAATGTATTATTGTACAGTTTCAAAAATAGTTTCATACGTCTGAATTCCATCAGTTGATGTAACGGAATACTGCGAAATACCTGTTTTTTTTTCCTTTTTATTTTTTAGTACTATGCGATATTTATTATTGCTGTTTGTTTATTTACTAAGAATTTTTTTATTCTCATTTTATGTATATATTCATTGGTCATACTCTACACATTTAATTTGTCTTCAGATGAGTGAAGTATTAAAATGTAAAAAAACTGCCAAACCTTGATGATCAGCCATATATCAATAATACAGCAAATGAGTCTAAGATAAACCATTAATACAACAAAAGGAGCAGTTGTACCGTAGCTGATTTATTTTCTGCAATTAGTACAACTCTTAGGACTATTAGATATTGCATTCTATGATGTTTTCCAACCCAAGTGTAAAAATTTGAATGTTATTTTTTGTTTCAAATAAAAAGGCGGCGTTTAAAACCTAACACGTAGATATTTTGCATTCACATTGGCTGGTGGCCTCTTAATACCGTGGTCGAAAAAACTGGTAAATTCAACACTTTCCATCAAACAAATATTGAAGATATTTTTAATTATTAAAAACTGACACAAAATGCATGACTGATGTGATTGCAAACAGACGATCGAAAAAAAAAAATGCAGAATAACATCATTTGTATCTGATTGCTGCAACACGGCTTTTGTTTAAAGCAAACTTTTAACTTATGCCAGGTGAAACATTAATGTTTTTACCTCTCTTTTAGACTTTTGAAAAAGAAATGCTGTAGGGGTTATCTTAAATTTCCCTGATTTTTTTTAAATATATATAAATGTAGGAAATATTAAAATATACATATACTCTGTTTTCATTTCACGTATGAGTCGAGGAATTAAATATAAATGAACGCTGGTTTAATTTTATTTCTCTGGTGTTAAATACATTGATTAGAATCATTACTACTTATTCACATTATCTCATCATCTTAAATCAAAAGATTCATTAAAAAAATATCTGCTTGTGGCTTATTTAATTAAAAACTTTGCTAACCACAGCGTATCGTGATACCTGAATTGAAGGCGCGAGACTTCTAGCTTTCACATGAGGGAACTCGAAGTTCAGAAGGTGTAACTTGCATTAGCCACATGAACGATAGATCTGTAGTAATGTTGAGACTGCTTTACATGACGTGACTTCTACAACGACGAACGTGACTTCCCAACTTTGAATCTGCACAACCATTGTATATTTGAGTTTAACTGTTATGTAGAAATATATAGGACATTTGTGTTACTTTAATTTTAATACGTCTAAATATTATTATGGATAACCTTTTCGAAGCTGTTTCTGCACAATATTATTCTTACCTCTCAATAAAGATTGCTTTATGGAGGTTTATTCTTTCGTTTCAATTACCTAGGGAAAAATATAAATTAATTTTCCTTACGAAGTTGAATGCTAATTTGTTTTTATTATATTCATTTTTATAGTTTTTAATAAATAGGTCTTTCGAACAAGGATTTAAAATGATTTTTTAATGGCTGTACGAAAATCCAATTTTAGTAAGAAAAATGCATGTCTTTATTTTTAGTTTGTTGTTTTTGTTTCATCGACGAACCAGCCACGCTTATTTCTTTTTTTACTTTTTTTTTTTATTTAACCACACAACATATATCACACAACATATATATGCTATTTACAAGCGCAGCAAATTTTAAAAAATTTTTATTGTGAGCTTCGAATATTAGAGTCCTATATTAATGCTCACGTCTGAGTATTAAAGAGAAATTTTCTCGTCCATCTCGTTCCACAGAAAGTCCTCAACTGCCGGCACAGCGCTGCAAGGAAGAATATTTGCATTTATTGCGCATGACGTTGGCGCGCGTGCGTATCCCGCCCGACCTTTTTGCCATGTTCACATGCAGAACTTACAAAAAATATCATAATTAGCACAATACATATAAATTTGGCACATAATTAATTACAATGATTACAACAATTTAAATGTAATAATAAAGTTAAATCAATAATTTAACACAAATGAATTATAATATAGCAATACATATACAGACAATTTACTTTGAGTTCTCTTTCCCTGATTTTTTTATATTTGACTGAAAAAAGGGACCTCATAAATCAAGTCCAGCTTAATAGTAAATGGGCTCGATATGTTACTCTTTCACTGGGCAAATTACCCATAATTTGTGAGAAGGAGAATGGGTTTGCTTTTGAAGCATGTCACACATTGATGAACGGTTTTTACGAGCGATGCTACGACCGCTCAAAGGCCAAAATTTTTGTCGTACAGCATTTAATAATCCCTGTGGGCCAACGTGAAAGAGTCTTGTATGTGCAAGCTGTTAAAATAAAGTTTACTTAATTTTGAACCTTTTGTAAAATCGCAAGATGCTTATGGAGATATGGCACAGAAGCATTTTCTAATCTTCCACCTACTGAACTATTCTATCCCCATATACAAAATGGAAATAAATTAGAAATACAACTTGATTTCTTTTTATCAAACAAGGATCTTTGAGCATGCTTAATCAATTTAATTTCTGACCTCCTTGAATTTGGCTACAGTTAGAGGTCAACTTTTGGACTTATTCCTACAATTATGTAGTTGAATCTGAAAATATAAGATAAAATATTATTAACTTTTTGAAAATAATTATTAGAAAGTTCTAAAAGTTCGTCAAGGATGCTAGAGGAATCACTATTCAGCAAGACAGTCTCTTCACTTTTGTCAGCTTAGAATTTTTTTTTTTTTCCTTTCTTGAACTACAGTCTCTTTCTCATGTTCGGTGAGTAGTCTAACTCAGGAACCACTTGCTACGAAAGTTATTAGGAAATTCAGAATCGGACAAAATTCTGCACCCTGTCCACCACCTGAATTTGACACCAGACAGTCAGCGCGCTCAGTCCACGAGAGGAAGCCTGCTGGGATTTCCTTACCAGCACAATGGTCCAAGAGTGGGGATCTGTTAGGCTGGTTTTGCTGACTCGGTTAGCAACAAATTGCTTCCATCGGGTCTTGTTACCCTTTATCCAAAACGGAACTATTTTGGAATCAGTCCAGTGCATGTGATATTGTAAACGGGATATTTTAAGACTCGATCTTTTCACCTTAGATGCCAGACGAGCAGCGACTAGAGCTCCAAGTAATTCTAGTCTGGGCAGGGTTACACAGTTTAATGGTACTACACGGCTTTTGAAGTCACAAATTTAACAGAAATTCCATTCCTTGACTTTGTTCTCAAATATATGGCTGCGCCACATGCCTTTGCTGGCGTCGCAAAGCTATGCACTCTACATCATCTTCCAGCAAAGTAGAATCTAGAACTAGTAGAGGTATTTTTAGATTTCGTAAGTGGGGTAGCTCATCACACCATTTTTCCACTCTTTTTCAATATGTGTTGGCAAAGGGTCGTCCCATTGAATTTCTTCTTTCAGAGATCTGAAGGAGGCATTTCATTCTAACGGTGAAATGAGAAATTAACCTAATGGGTCAAAGATCTTTCCAACTGCTGGCAGTATGAAGCGTTTCGTATTTTTATCTATGAAACAAATTCCAATAGACTTAGTATCTGTAGTCAAGTAATCTTCATTAGTGTTCCATGATAGTCCTGGACCTTTGTTCCATTTGCTCTAAACTTACAGTTTCATGTACAGGATGTACATTAAAATTTTCTTTCTTCCATTGCTCCCATTAAATTGGCATTATTAGCAATCTTGTTTTCTGAGGTCCATTCAGCAGCTTCCATAATATTTTTGCTCTTCGTGAAGTTTGAAGAGCTTCTTCAAATTCGTTACCACCGGAAATAAGATCGTTAACGTAGAAATTTTTATCTAAACGTTCTACAGTGTCAGGGAATCCATGTTTATATTTCTCAATATGATGCCTAATCGTGGCTGCCAGAAGAAATGGACTTGAACTAACACCAAAATTTACTCGATTAAAACGGTATACCTGTAGTTTAGGCATTTTATGAACGCACGGTTTGTCATCACTCCAGAGAAATCGAACGGCATCTTTGTGTTCGTCAGCAAGACAAATTTGTAAGAAAGCTTGTTTAATATCAGAACAAAAGGCTATTGCATTCAATCTAAAATTAATTAATACGTCTAAGAGATTAGGATTTAAATTAATTCCTGGCCATAAACAATCATTTAATGAGAGTTCATTATTTTGATGACTTCCAGCGTCAAATACAATTCTTGTTTTTGATGTTAAGCGATCATCTTTTCTTATGGCCTGATGAGGTAAATAATATATACAGGTCTTTTTAATTTGTTATCTGTAACTTCGGTTTTAACTTCTTCTATAATACCCTGTTCTGTGTAATCGCGAATGATTTCACGGTATTGCTGATATAATTCCGAATCAAGACCAAATCTTCTCCATAAATTTTGGAAACGTTGTTTAGATAGGGAAAATTATCAGACAATTCATTATATGATTTTCTAAAGGGAAGTTGCACGATATAACGGCCTTTTTCGAATTCAACTGTTTCTTTAAAAATTTCTATAGCTTGATCCCTTTCATGAAGAAATGGATCATCTCGTATCCCCAAACCCTCTAAATCAGAAAATAATTTTAAAGTATCTTGAATAGAGTCATTGTTTACTAAAAACACTGTCCTTGTTTATTAATGTGTCTTTCTTCAAGTTTACCACACGCAATCCACCCAAATTCACTTTCTTTGAAAAACAACTCTTCATTTACTTTATACGTATTCTGTTTTAAAACTTTAAAAAAATATATCAGCGCTAATCAAAGCGTGAACTTCGTTTGCTTCATAAAATGATTTGTCAGCTAACGTCAAAACTTTGGAATTTCCACATTGGAAATATCTTAACATGAGGAGGGTGTAAATTCAGTTATTTTGTCTACAATCAAGAAATCTACTGGTTCAGCAAAACTGCTATCTTCGTTTGAAATAATTGTTTTTAATTTCCATTTTATGTTCTGTGATAATCCATTTAAACCGGATACTGGTGTCTTTATTTTTCCTTTTTTATTCCTAAACAATTACTCATTCTTTCTGTAAGTACACAAATATTGCTTGTGGAATCAAGTATAGCTCTTAATTTTATTTTTTTTCATTATTTGCTCTGCGAACATATATTTCTGCTGTTAATTTTTTTAAATATATTTCTGCTGTAGGTAGGACATTTATATATTGGATGTTGTGACTTCACACTATACAATTTTTGTTTTTATTTTCGTTTACTATGAAAGCTTTTGGCTTAGAATTGTTGGCATACATTTAATTTGGGTTCACATTTTTTTAGCATTTCTATCAACAGACACAGACAATAAAACGGATTCCCGTTGTTCTAAGAATTCAATAAATTCTTGAAATGTAGGGACGGTTTTGGATTTAAGGAATAATTGAAAATTTCTTATCGATTCTCTAACAAGTATCTCAACTAAAATATTAATAAGTAAAACATCGGATAATTTATTTTGCTCATATTTAAGTATTTTTAATGCTCGAAAAATTTTTTTGAACGCAATCAATCATATTTCTAATTTCTGTGGAATTTTCATTTTGTATTTTTTCAAGCTTCAAAATATTTTGAATATGAATATTGATTATTAATCGTTCACACACACATTTTCGTATCTATTTTCTAAAAATTCATATAAGAAATTAAAATTATCAAAATTACTGCATAAATAATTAACTTAATGAGTTAAACAAGATCTGTGGTAGTATAGCTTCTGAGATTCACTCAGTAGTATGTTATTTGTGATCAGATCGTCAAATTGATTTTAAATGAACTAAATTCTTCGTATTTTCCGAGAACACGGGTAAAACTAAAGGAGGTATTTTAGTTTTTATTTTGAAATTATCATTTGTTTTCATTACTGCCCGAGAACTTGCTTTCTTAGAGGAATTATGAATATAGTTTCAATTCTTACCTCTAATGACTCAAGGCGGGCTTCAAGAAGATGGAGATCTTCGTCTACGGCAGTTAACTCTGCATCTTTCACATTCGGAATGGCGTAATAGTTGATGCGAAGTTCCTCCACGTTTTTTCAGTTGAATCAGACTTCTTAGCTTTTTACTTTTATTTCAATTGAATCGGTTTCTTCGTTGGCACTTTCAATGAACGTTTCAATTCTGTTAATTTTACCTTCCAAGGTACTTTTTTAATCTGTTCTGCTTATCCATAATCCACTGATCGCTCCTGGCACGAGCGGAACCAGAATGCTTATTTTTAGTTTGTTGTTTTTGTTTCATCGACAGACCAGTCACGCTTATTTCTTTTTACCTTTTTTATTTAACCACACCACATATATATGCTATTTACAAGCGCAGCAAATTTTAAGTAATTTTTATTGTGAGTTTCGAGTATTAGAGTCCTATATTAATGCTCACGTCTGAGTATTAAAGAGAAATTTTCTCGTCCATCTCGTTTCATAGAAATTCCTCAACTGCCGGCACAGCGCTGCAAGGAAGAATATTTGCATTTGTGCATGACGTTGGCGCGCATGCACCAACAGCATGTTTCAGAAATATTGTCACTATTTGATGTTGACAATTGTTAAAAAAAAATTGGAAAATAGAAACGCCACTCTAATAGATAAAATATTGAGTTAAAACACTTTTAAATGATATACTAGTATTTAGGCTCTTGATTTCTAAGCTAATATTTGAGTAGCTTAATAGTGCTACAAAAATATTCACTCCCCACTCTAAGTTAATATTTAAAAATACTACATATTTCAATATCGATTTTATAAATAATAAAAATGTATATTTCCTGTTTTGAAATGTATCTTCCTATATTAAAAGTAAATACAATAGAAAATAAACCAAAACTTATTATTTAACAATATCATCATTTAAATATAATAAATAGTACTTTTAATTAGAAAAAAAAAAATGCTTCCTAAATTAAATCTTGCAAACAGCTGAGATTCTACGTATAGAAAACTTAAATGGTATTATATTATAGTACATTTTCCTGATAAATATATTAATGTAGCTCAATGCTTCTCAAAGTTTCAATATTTGCGACCCAGAATATATAAGCCTCACAATGAGTTGTCATAATGTTCATAGGAGTGTCAATAAGTGTTCGTGGCAAACAAGTTCATTTTTAGAAATTCTTCCTGGGTTGGTCCTGGAAGGATAACAATGCAGATAATAGGCTTTTCTAGACCATCCTATACGTATTCAATATAATTGTGATCCAGAGACATCGTGAGTCAATCCATTCGGTGAATATCAGGTCTTTAAAGAAATTCATCAGCTATCTGAGTTCTGTGCGTCGCCGCGTATTATAATTTCAAATATGTAGTTCGGATCCATAGCACACAGAAAAACCTAACAGAGGCTTCCAGGATCTCATCTTTATAGCGTTGTGAGTGGACAATTACCGCACCGAAAATGTACAGTGTTGTAAAAATGTCCAACACTATGCCGCTTCACTAAAGGTTCCCTTTGTCAACAAATTTGTCGAGTTTTTGTTATGTAGGGGAGAAAGCAAACTCCAACTTCCTTCTTGGTGAAGACTCGATGGGAATCACTTTCTTTAGTGCATTCGTCTCATCACTGAAAAGAACACGCTTCCATTCTTGTGGTCTCCCCGACTGATATTTTCAGCTCTACAATATCCATTATTTCCCTAGATGCAGTCAAAGTGATGTACTCGAATAGATTTCGGGCGTAAAGGCCAATATCTGAAAGCAGTAAGGTCAAAAGCAAGGTGAAGAACCGTTGTCTGCGAATGTCACAGTGCACTTAATGCTCAGTAGTGGTCCCTGAGCAGATGCTAATGATTTGTGTTGAGCATGGTCAACCTTCCTAGTGACAGCGCCAATTGTTTAGAATTGTTTATACAAACGGGAGACCACTTTCGCCACGTGTACTCATCGAGCCACCTCCGCTTGAGATTGGGCAGCTTCAAGCTTGCCATTTTTTCATCGCAATAAGTCAGTCATCTAAACGATTATGATGCTATACTCAAGGAAAATGTTGGTTAGGTTGTTTTAATGTGATGGTAAAAGTCCCATATGCTTGAATGGTCTCAATCCAGTAATTCTGCAAACACTAACGCTATACATCAGTGTTTCTCAAACTTTCAATACTGGCGACCCAATTTTCAATCATAATTTTTGTCGCACCCCCTGTACAACAATAATGAATTTATAGCAAAAAAATGCACATTGAGAAAGACGCTTAAGTTTCAATACGATCTTAATTATAAACCGTGCAAATTAATACGATAAGTATATTAAATTTTTGTATATGTAATATTTAAGTATATATATTTTAAGAAAATTACTTAAAAATATATATTACTTACTTATTATTATGTTAATTTTTCTTTCTAATTTTTAAATTGAACAGATCGCAAAATGATATATTTAATTAATGAATTATTTCTCCTTCTCAGCATGCGTTTCTCAAAGTACAAATGTCATTAGAAAAATAGTCTAGTCTATGTGTTGCTCGCTATCATATCCATCATATTTGGCATTTATAGGGTACGTTTGCGTTAGTCTGGGCAACCTATCGGACGTCTGCGCAAAAGATAAAAACCTCGTACAATTCCAGTCAGCTTTGGTCGAATCGATATTTCTATAGCTACCGAATCTAGCTTGTTAATGTACGTTTTTTAAATTTTCACGTTAATTGTAATTCACGGTAATTAAGTATTTTCGGCAGTAGATTAAATCAAAATCAAGCATACATTTTTAAGTCGTAAGCAAACATTCCACAATAATAAAGGATCAACAAGTACACAGACGAGCATGGTTCCGAAAATTAAATCAAGGCAATAAATATTCTCAAAATACTTAAGTTTTGGATTTACCACCAATGAAGTAAATGATGGGAAAAAAGCCCCAGCTGGTTATGTGTCAAAACTTACAAATCTGAAGAACAACATGAGAAAGTTGTTTCTAAAACCATGTAAAATCGCTTAACTATGTTGGTAAAGAATTTCAAAAGTATTTTTCTGGATGAGGACAACTTATTAGCAAGTTACGAGTGGATTAGGGCTCTATTTAAAGATACTCCAGAAGGACTCTCAACTTCCTAAGAGAAATCTTCATACATTTCACATCCAGTGAAAACTTAAAAGCAATTTTGTAATAAATCGCTTTTTTGAATTTTGGGTAAAGGTGGATAATGAATTTTATGTACTGAAAAACAAAAGCTTCTGTATGCTATTACCATTTTCAACATCCTACCTTGTTAAACCGAAATTTTCTGCGGTGGCTGCTTTGAAGACAAAATATAGATCTCAGCTAAATAAAGAAAAATAGACTCAGAGTGTCAATTTCTGATATTAAACCTTTCTTTGAAAAACTTTGCTCTACAAGACAAGCCCATTTAAGTCCATAATAATTATCAAACTTGTTCTTAATATAGTATTAAGAAATTATTTATAAAATACCTTCTTCAGCACTGAATCATTTGTTTATAATTATTTTTACTGAACACGATAAAAATCGGAATTCCAGTAAATAATTTAATTAAGAGAAAATATACTTACTGGCTTTCAAGGACTATTCAATTTTTCTTTGATGATTTGAGAGAAAAATCCAATAAAACACTGAACTAAAATGATTCAAAAGTTCAAGACCTTAATAAAGAACGCAAATCAGGGACATCTTTCATTAATACTACAGAAATGTTATTTTCTGGCAAAGCAGTAATATTTTTTTTCCAAGTTATTGTAGATTTATGAGCTTTCATGATCGAGTGAGTGAATATTAACGTCGCACTGTTCAGCTACATGAGGGCTTTTGGCGACGACCTCGTAATTTTG